>ML996692.1:259932-288551 GCA_010356995.1 Trichodelitschia bisporula | reverse complement strand
CCCCCTCCTCCAGCCTCGCCCCCAACGTCCTCTACTACACCACCATCCCCGCCCGCCGCAACGCCCCCCTCCTCCACCCCCCGGGCCCCGCATGGCCCGTCCTCGTCTTCTCACACGGCCTGGCCGGGAGCCGGAATGCGTACTCCGCGCTGCTGGGCGAGCTCGCCTCGCATGGGATTATCGTCGTGGCGCCTGAGCACAGGGATGGGTCTGCGCCGATGGCGTTCGTGCGTGCGCCGGATGGGGGCGCGTCGACGAGTGTGTCGTATCAGATTCACCCGCATAAGCCGACGGCGGAGGTGTACGCGGCGCGGGACGCGCAGGTGCGGATTCGGGGGTGGGAAATCGGCGTACTGTACGCAGCGTTGGAGAAGATTGGCGAGGGGGCGGAGATGCGGAATTTGGATCCGAATCTTGGGGTGGGCGGGGTGGAGGAGGATGTGCTGGGGAGCTTTGTGGGGAGGTTGGATTTGCGGCCTGGACGGGTGGCTTGGGCGGGGCATTCGTTTGGGGCGGCGACGGTGGTGACGGTGGTTAAGAGTGCTTATTATGGGGGGGAGGAGATGGGGGGCCCGTTTATCCCCGCAAGGGACGCGGGTATTGTGCGCCAGATTACGAAGAGCTCGGTTCTGGCGCTGCTCGATATGTGGGCGCTGCCGCTGACCAGTCCCTCCGCTGAACAATTCTTCGAAAAGCAGCTCCCGGCGTACGAGCCCGGGGGTGCGGGCGGGAAGGCGGTGCTCAGCGTGCTGAGCGAGGCGTTTTGGCGGTGGCATGGGAATCTGAATGATACGAAGGTGGTGCTGGCGCCGAGGACGGCAGTCAGCGATGATGATGAGAAGGTGGAGCAGGAGCGAAGGGGGCCGTATATTTTCTATCCTGAGGCGAGTGCGCATCTCAGTCAAAGCGATTTTGGAATTTTGTTTCCTTGGATTACGGGGAGGGTGCTCAAAGCGACGGAGCCGGAGCGGTACTTAAGGTTGAATGTTAGGGCTATCTTGCAGGTTTTGAGGGAGAATGGGACGGTGGTTGCGGGGTATAGTCCCCTTGAGGGCGAGGAGCCGTTGGATGGTGGGGGGGAGGGGAAGAAGGGTGGTGACTGGAGGATTTTGAATCCAGAGGGTGGAGTGAGAGGGTGGCTGCCTGTGGACATGGAAGTTACGAGTGAGGATAGACGGATGAGCATTGGGGAGGAGACGGGCGGGCGGAACGATGAGGTCCGGGAGACGGAGGTATTGGGCGATGTCAAGCTGTGAGGCGGCGTTGACTTGCGGCGAGGGCATCATTGGTTTAGGAATGGAGCATTGTACAAGAGGTTCGGGTGTATATTGGCATAGAATTGTTAGATAGTTGGGAGTTCTCACATTTGTAAGGTACAAAGTTCAGTTTCAAGTTTTCGAATCTCGACCATCTCCAAGGTCCCCCTTCCCAATCGGGCAACCAGCCCACCTAAACGCACAGACCACCCAAGCCACACCTCAACCTCCCATCATCTCCAACCTCAGCGGCTCACCCCTCATCCCCAGCAACAACCACCACCACCATGTCTTCCAAGCGCATAGAACAAGCCGAGATCGAAAAGTACTGGGAAATCTTCTCCTCCCTCACCGGCGGCGGCACGCACCTCTCCGGCGCCCAAGCCGCCCCCATCCTCAAGAACAGCCAACTTCGCGACTCGCAGCTCGAGCGCGTGTGGGACCTCGCGGACGTGGACGGCGATGGCAGCCTCGATTTTGAAGAGTTCTGCGTTGCGATGCGGCTTATCTTTGACTTGGTGAATGGGGTGCGTTGTCTTCATCCCGCCCTGGGTATGCCAGCAAAGTGTGAACGAGGCTGATCATCTTGTCAGGAATACGCCGACGTCCCGCAGACCCTCCCCGACTGGCTCGTCCCCGCCTCAAAAGCCCACCTCATAACAGCCACCAATGCGCTCTCCGGCAACGCACCCGCCTTCGAGCGTCCCGCCTCGCCGGACGAGTCCTCGGGGCTCAAGTCCGGGTTCGACTGGTACATGTCGCCGTCGAACCGCTCTAAATACGAAGCCATCTACACCGCGCACCGGATGCCGCACGGCGATCTCGCGTTCGACGCGCTGCACGACTTATACGCTGAACTCGACGTGCCGGACAGCGAAATCCGGGTCGCGTGGACGCTCGTTGCGGGGAAGGCGGAGGCGGTAAATAAGGACGCGGCGTGTGCGTTCCTGCACCTGCTCTCCCAGCGGCAGGACGGGTTCCGGCTTCCGCGCACGGTGCCTGCGTCGTTGAGGTCCAGCTTCGAGCAGGGGCGCATTGAGTACGATGTGGATAAGGTGCAGCCCGGCAGGCGGTGGGCGGTGGATAAGGACGCTGACAATGCGACGAGCCGGAAGGGCCGGTTTGGAGATGCGTATCTCTCGCGGCTGGGCGTGGGGGATCGGTCTGGGGGCGTTGGGGCCCGGGGCACGGATTTCAGCGGCACGCCTGCTGATGGGGAGTGGGAGGGTGTGCGGCTAAAGCGGCAATTGAAGGATTTGGAGGATAAGATTGCGAGGTCGGAGAAGGCGGTGGAGGGGAGGCGGAAGGGGAGGCGGGATGGGGGGCCGGCGCTTGTGAAGCGCGAGTTGGAGATGTTGCTTGAGTGGAAGAAGAAGGAGTTGAGGGGGCTGGAGGAGGGGAGTGGTGGAAAGACGGGGGGTCTGGAGGGGCTCAAGGCGGATATTGAGGTTGTGAGGGAGCAGGTTGAGGGGTTGGAGGGTCATTTGCGGGAGCGAGAGCGGGTGCTTCAGGATTTGCGGGCGCAGATTGAGGTGGAAAGGGCATAGGTGTTTTTACTTTATGGCTACTGTTGAGTAGGTGATATCCTCCGCATGGATCTTCTGTTTCACCTCATGTTTGGGCTGTTTTGGGCGGAGTCGGTAGACGAATGGATACCGGGCAGGTTGATCTGCTTATTGGTTTCCATGGTGTTGGCACCCTTTGCGCCAGGATCGACGAGACTTGAAGCTGGTTGCACCATCCTCTGGACGCCCAGGGTAGGGACGAGAGGTATTGGAGTCCCCCTTCCACACTGACGTTGGACTGCACCTAACTTCGTATCGTCCTGAGATCACACCCTCTCGATACAAAGTTGAGACGAGAGCACACTTCGCTGCCCATTGTTCGAGTATTCTGCATATCAATCACCAACTCACCATCACTTGCCTTCATAACGTTACCTTTCCATTACTAATGCCCGGTCAATCCATTGCTTTCGCGGCTCGCCTTCCGGTAGAACGGGTCTAACGTCTCCTGGTACCTTCTACTGACGAAGAGGCCAGCCGCCGGGAGCCGAAGGGGAGGGCTCTCCTGCACTGTCACAGCGGTTAATCCACCATCGGGCAATGCAGTCCTTCAAATCAGCTGCCCTCTCGCACTCTCCTGAGTCCCAGCACTGTCCCTGGGTGGTTATCCCCCGTAAGGCAGCTTTGCGCAGCTCAGCGCCAGGAACTCTAACTTAATCACCAGATCAAAAAAAAACCACCACCTGGGAGGAGAAGCACAGGGCCAACTGCAAGGCTCAAGCCAAGAAATTCTTCTCAAGAAACAAACCATTCAAGCGCCTTTTCAACCCTCACCGTTCTTTCGCCTTGGGCGATATCGATGAAGTAGCAGTCTACCACGACCCGGCTGGCCAGACAATGTGGCTCATTCCCGATGGACTTAACCGCATCGGCACTTTGAAAGTGGGTGGCTGTCCAGTCCTTTCGTTCCCCAAATTTGGGGATGCCTTTCCCCTCGACGAGCCGTGGCGGCCACGCCGACGCGCTTTCAATGACAAGCTCAACTACAACACAAACCCGGAACGAGTGGAGAATGGAGATTGTTGGGAGGTGGCGAGGCACTATCCTAAAGTCGTCGAGTTTCGCTTTTTTGGCACCGGATATCTCGTTCTTGTCTTTCTGGACATGGAGGATGTCATGCGTTCGTGAAGGGAAGATGATCTTGCTGAGACTTTTGGCGGACTGAGGATCGCATACGAGGCTTTTTGCTTAACCGAACCAGGAGAGCGTGCAAAGTTGGACTGGCTTTTGCATTTTGATTGAGTGTATCGCGTTCCTGTTTAAGACAACCATCAACAGTCATGGTTACATCTATAAATCATCACTACTGTCAGTAGCTTGAACAACCATGGCATTCCAATGTTGATACCTCACTCTCTCCTTCGGAAGTGATGGACTTCTAACTTCAAGTGGAATTGCAACGACGGCACCGGGGGTAATGGGAGCAAGGCTCATCCATGTGCAACAGGCGACTGTGAAAGTGGAAGATTAGAAAAAGACAAAGAGAGGAAGAGAGGAAGAGAGGAAGAGAGGAAGAGAGGAAGAGAGGAAGAGAGGAAGAGAGGAAGAGAGGAAGAGAGGAAGAGGAAGAGAGGAAGAGGAAGAGAGGAAGAGACTCTCAAGAATAAATACCCAATGCCCTCCGATGCTCCTTCCTTCAACTACGAGCACATTACGTCACGTCCAACCTGTTCCTTCCTGACATAACAATGCTCCTGCCTTATCTTTCCATCAGCAGACTCAGACTCAATCCAGGTTCGAAGGGAAATGCCTTCTGTTTATCACGATGGAAGTCAGACTGGACCTCGTACTAGTAGGCCGTTGCAGGGAGAACCAGCCAACATTGGCTATACTCTGCGCTTACAGTACCGGTTCTACAGGAACGTGTAGGGCACGGGGGATTACTTTCTCGATGAACCGGTCCATGCTGCGTCTGGGATGCCGCGCGGCAGACATCGGACCTCCGACATCAGTGAGATAAGCCAGGCCCGCAGAGGGAGGAAGCCGTGATGACAAACCGGTGACCAGGCGCCTGGATGAGTTCCAAGTCGGCGTTCCACTTTGGCATGTGTATGCTGGCTGGCCTGGAGGCAAAGCTTGTTCAGGTAGCCGTGCTGGCGAGACAAGTGACGTCCTAAAGTATCTGGTGAGCGGGGATTGATACTGGAAGCTGGAAAGCCATTGTCAGACTTTGGCCGGAGTAGTTCAAGAGGACGAGCAGCTACTTTTTCCCCGCTCGTAAGCACGACTTCTTTCAACGCCCAAGTTAGCTCAAGACATGGAGTGACGAGCGACTTAGAAAGATCTTGCCTCTTTACTACGTACTTGTCTCGGCCGCTCAGCACATTATGCTCGCCTGAGCCAGGAATACCGATCCCCATAGCCAACGGGTTGGGGGCCAGACGTTAGGCCTCGGCCTTCCGTCGAACCTCGAGTATCGGGCCATCTCGCCAGTAACAGCGTTTAAATCTACAGCTATATGAGCAACAGCCGGCAATACCGCCCTTGGCAACGCTGCCAGCGGGAGTCCGAGCAGCGAGATAGATCGCCACTTGTCAGCACTAGATGCGCGGTGAGTGCATCTCACAGCCTGAACAGGTGTGGTCGGCGACCGCCGGTGACACCGTCCTTCGTTGAGCGGAGAGAAGCGACACTTGATTCTTAGTACTACAGCGCGGAAAGGAATGCATAGTTCGTAGAACTAGAACTAGCGGAGCCCGTTCCGTCGACGCGCGGGAGCTTACGAGGGTGATCGCAAGGGGACGAACTTTGCCGTTTCAGCAACACTCGCCATTAACGCGTGCAGATGTTACCGGACCTTGATTTCCAAGACGGCGGCGGCGGAGTTTATCAATGTCGCCCACACGCATTCCGGGAACCTTAAGATATTTACAGCATGAATGACGGTGCCACGAGGCAGAGCCATATCGCCGAACACTGCGCAGCCTCCCCGGTCTGGCAGAAAAGTCATAGCCATCCTCTTGATAGTCCCTACCACTTCCTCTACGAAACCCTCACCAAAAATCAGCTATAACTTTCCCGGAAGCGGCCATCAAATCCCCGCCAAGCCTCATTCTTTGTCCCCATCGTGCACAGCCCGGCGCCCTGCGTAAAACCGGGGCCGCAGCGGGGCTTCACCCGGGATGCCTAAACGTTTAATTTCCCCCGACTCTTTGGGCTGACGACGAAAATAGCGTTGCTAGCTGCAGCTGCGGCTGATGGGCTGCGTTACAGATGGAGGACTTACATCAACAGCGGGTGCCCCCCCCGGGTGTTCTCGACTTTAGCTAAACTATTCCATCGCAATTTTCTCTTTAGGCGTAGGATTTGTTCGTGGGAAGCTACTTTCCTATTTTCCTTTGTCAGTCAAGAGTGTATAGAAGAAAGATATGATGCGCTCGTCTATCCTGGCCGCCGCGGCGGTGAGCATCGTGGGTGTGTTAGCGGGTAAGTTGGAGTTGGTGGCAGCGCGGAAGGAGCACCACTAACCGCAGCGCAGATTCGCACAACAACTCAAGCAGCATCGCATTAGCTAGCTCGCCTTCGATCTCGGCCAGCACCACCTCCGTCGACCCCTCCAAGCCCTGCAAAGGCTGGAACGTCCTCGTCACGCCTGCGGTCGTCAGCTACCCATCCGACGTGGTCGAGTACAGCAGCACGCTCACCGCGACCGTAATCCCACACATCACCGAGTATGCCGACGGCTCGCGGCACACCAGCTGGACGACCGTGATGGTGGCCCCCAACGCGACCACCACCATCCCCTACTCGTCGCCCAAGAACGAGCCCTTGGTCTGGACGGAGTACGGCTACACCCTCACCTACCCGAACACATACATCGCCTTCTCCGACGTGCGCGGCGGACCCAACATCCTGCCGCCTGCCACCTCAGCCCCAAGCGTGGTGTTCCGGCCCGGCGCCACTTGCGCACAAAACATCACCTCCGTATCCCTCCAGGCAACAAGCACCTTCCTCTTCCCGCTCGCGACAGCCGATCCCGCGCACACCACAGCCGCGGCCTCCAGCCTACTCGCCGTGCTAAACGACACACCAGGCGTACTCTCGCAATTCAACGGTACAAACATGAAAGACTGCACCCTCAGCATCGACGGCACGCGCACCGTAAAACTCGCCCCCATCACCGCCGCCGCCGTAACGAAAGTCTCCGTCGCCGTCCTTCAGCAAACCGCGCAAGCGGTCATCACGCGTGTCAGCGACACCGCCCCCTCAGACGGCAAGGACAAGCCCGCGGACGCCCAGGACGCCGGCGCCAAAGACCAAGCCTCGCCCGCCGCCGCCGCCGCACCCACCTCCGTCGGGCTAGGCGACCTCATCGCCTCAGCACTGGGCATGGCGCGCCCCGTCGCCGACGCCCCGGCCCCCACCAACGGCGTCAAAATCGGCAGTGAGACATACGCCCTCGCCCCCGCGCCCAACGGCGCCGTCGCCTTCGGCAGCTACACCCTCCCCGCCGGTGCCGCGACCTCGATCAACGGCGTGCCCGTCGCCGTGCCGAGCAAGGGCGCCGGGGCCGTGGTCGTGGTCGGCGGCGTGACGCGGCCGGTTCCGGGTGCGGAGTCGACGCCCGGCGCAAAGCCCGGTGCCGACAAGCCTGGTGCCAACAGACCTGGTGCCAACAGACCTGGTGCCGACAAGCCGGAGGGCAAGCCTATCAGCTTCGGCGGGCAGGTCTTCACGCCCGCGGCTGGCGCGTGGAAAGTCGGTGGGCAGACGCTAACGCCTGGCGGGGCCGTGACGCTCAACGGAGTGGCGGTCAGTATCCCGACGGGCGCCGCAGGTGCCGTGGTCGTGGGCGGAAAGACCGGGTTCTTGCAGGGAGCCGCGGCGGGGAAAACTCAGGCCGCCAATGCGGACGCCCCGCGCGTGACGGCCCCGCCTGGCCCCGTAACTCTAGGCGGGAAGGTGTATGGTCCCACTGTGGTGGGGGGCAAGACGGTGTACGTTGGTGGCGGGAAGACGCTGTCGCCGGGCGGGACGGTGGATATCGAGGGGTTCAAGGTGAGCCTGGCGGATGATGGGGAGACGGTGGTTGTGGGGCTGAAGACGATAGTTTGGAAGGGGGAGGGCAGTGAGACGGGGTGGGTGGCTGCTGCCCAAACGAGTGGGCCGGATGGGGGGAAGTCAGGCGTTGCGAAGGCGCAGGAGGTGGGGGTTAATGGGGGGGAACGGGTGAGGGTTGCGGGTGCTTTGCTCGGTATGGTCGGCGGTGTTGTGGTGGGATTCTTGTAGGGGCTTTTGGGGGGATCTTTTTGCATTGAAATGGGCATAGCGATGGCGTTTGGGCTTAGGCTGGCTAGGGAAGCCCTTTGCATTGGTTGTAGATATCCCTATTGAGCGCCACGCCTGTGGTTTATATCAGATGTTTAATTATCCTAAATCTGGATTCAGAGTACTCTCCTGGTTGTTCTGAGCGGGGTTCATGGAGCATAAGCTCCCATCGCTTGCCGAAGCGGGGTATCAGTACTGTCTTCCAGCAGTGCTCTAGCACATACGGCCATAGGTCGCGGAAAGCACCAGTCCCCGTCTGCTCACTGAAGTGAACCCACGAACCGACTGACTAGTAGTTGCGTGGGTGACCAGCAGCGAATCCCAGTTGCTGTATGTTTTTGTCTCTTTTTTGCTCTTAGCGATGCCCGCTCCTGCGCGGCGTGAAGCACCTACTCGAGGGAGATGGGGCCTATCGCAGGTTGTACACGTGCTTGGAACGAAGAGCGAGTCCCAGCGCTTCATGACCTTCATGTCGATGCATGATATGGTGGAGGAACAGTAAACTTCGTGATGGCGAGAGTGAGAGGTGAAAAGATGTACTGACCTCTCAATGCGGCTGAAAGATGATGAAGGGAGAGGTTGGTAATCGGCCAAATGCTTCAGGTGAATCCCTCTGACAATGTTGATGTAAGGAGAGAAGATTGATATTCGTGAAAGGAGCATTCTTACCTGGGGATGCCGCGGAGGACAAAGACAAAAAGGAACCCTGAGCAAGGGTGGAAGGAGCATACGATGCATTGCACGTGCCTCGCGACACGCTCATATTAGTTCAGCTTGCTTAACTGGCAATGCATCTTGTTGGTGACCAGCAGTAAACCCGAGTTGTTGCTTGTTGTCCTGTGTCTTCATAACCTATCTGAATCGCGAGGCTGAATAGGAGGTCGGTTTGAAAGGCTGGGGAAAGGGAGACGCGAGTTCAACACCACTTCTAATCCAAGCAACACAGATAAAGGATTATCCGATTCCCTAGAAGATCCTATAGTAAATAGCGGCCTCCACCCTCTGCGCCGTCTCCAGCATCCTCTTCGTCCACGGCGTCATCGGGTCCAGCGGCTTAACTTCAGTCCCCAACTTCTCCTTCCCCGACTCATCAAACTCGTACAGCGTAAGCCAGCTCGGTGCATCCGCGCCGGACATACCCGCCGGCGTATTCTGAAACGCCAGCCTGTAGCGCCGCGCGCGCTTGTGTCCCGGCTCCTTTGCCATCTGGTCGAGATGCTCCTCGCGGTACCAGGCGTCAAAGTCCGCCTCGCCACCTGCTGCCGGCTCCATGGCCGCGGAAAGGAGGACAGGGAAGTAGGCTAGATCGTCAGCCTCGCATACGGGTAGCAACCAAGCCCCGCTACGCACCGTCCTGGCTCAGCTTTTGCGCCTCCTCCTGCGTCAGCTTATAAAACTGCGAATCGATGTCCACGAAGTCGGTGATCGTGCCGCCGCCGGGGAGCATTTCGTGCGCCATGGGCAGCGCGCCTAGCTTGCCCATGTCCACCTTACTGAACTCCGGTACAGTGTATACGGCGAGGTAAGGGACTTCGGCGGCGGGATTGGAGTTGCGGAAGCGGTAGGCTGCGCTGATGGTTCCCACCGCGAGGACGTCGGGGATGTGTACTTCGTTGTACCAGCGCTCGAAGACGTCCTCGCTGAGCTCAGGGGAGGTGATCCGCGAGCGCGCGATCAGGAGGCCTGGCCCGGTGAAGGGGAAGGGCGGTTTTGCGAGGTTTTCGGCCATGGTGAGGTTGGTGTTTGGGACAGAATGGGATGGGCTTTGGGCTTAAGTACTAGGGATGGGCATGCAAGTCGGGTATATTTCTCCGCTATAATTCGGTCGACTCCCGCCTTTGGCGGGGCCTGTCGCGTGGCGACGGAATCTAAGTCTTGGTGAACAGCTGAAGCACCTGGAGAGCGTGATGCAGACTACTGATGCGCGGCTATGGGTGAAGGTGGATCTGATGGCGGGGTAAATTCATGCGGGACTGGTTCCCCACATTGTGTTCCGGTTCAGCCGTTAGCTTTTCGCCCTATCCTTATACGCCTGCAGAGAGAAGGCAGCGATAGGTCATCGGTATCCATTTTGTTCTCGCGCTTCAAAGGTTCGAAAGGTGAGAGACCGGCATTGGAAAGACAGGCTGAAGTTCGGCGATGAAGTGAAGTCCGATTTTGGTTATCAATGCACCTGCATCAGACCCTTGTATCTTGGCAAAATTGTTCGCAACTTTCAACTTCATCAACTTCGCCGCCCAAATTCACCACATTCCCCGTCACAAGTCACAATGTCTTCTATGCGCAATGCCGTCCAAAGGTAGGATCCTTCCCGCATACATACATTTGCTGACAGTCTAGGCGCAACCACAAGGAGCGCGCCCAGCCCCTCGAGCGCGAGAAATGGGGCCTGCTCGAGAAACACAAGGACTACAGTCTGCGCGCCAAAGATCACAGGGAGAAGAAGCAACGGCTGAAGGCCCTGAAGGAGAAGGCTTCGTTTCGCAATCCCGGTACGGGTTCCGCGTGTTTATGGCTGGATAAGGCCGACTAATGCTCATAGATGAGTTCCACTTCGGGATGATGTCGACGCGCACGTCGAAGGGCCAGCGTCTCGGCGACCGCGGGAATAAGGCACTTTCTCAGGACATTGTCCGCTTGCTCAAGACGCAGGATGCGGGGTATATTCGGACGAAGCTGCAGGAGACGCGGAAGGAGATTGAGCGGTTGGAACAGGAGTTCCAGGTCGAGGAGGCGGACGACAAGAGTGTGAAGGTGGGGGCGGTCAAGGGCGGTCCGAGCAAGGGGAAGCATACTGTGTTTGTGGAAACGGTGGAGGAGCAGCGGGAGTTTGATCCCAAGGCATGGTTTGGCCAGGGCGACCCGATGCCCACGGCCGAGGCGCCAGACAAGCCGAAGACGAAGCAGCAGGAGGAGGCGGCAAAGCTGGCGTGGAAAGAGTCGCGGAAGCACGACAAGAAGCGGGAACGCAACCATAGTGCGCGACGGCAACTGCTCGCGTCGCTGCGGGATCGGGAGGAGCAGCTCCAGACGGCAGAAGAGCAGCTAGAGCAGCAGCGCGCGCGGATGAACAAAGGCGTAGGCGGAGTCAACAAAAACGGCGTGAAGTTCAAGATCCGTGAGCGGAAGCGGTAGATTCGCTCCAGGCGCACCGGCGTTATGGTACATGGAAACTGAAATACTATTCTACATTTTGCTGGGCATGCGCATCGCGCCATCAATCCTAATCACCGTCCCATTGAGCATTTGATTCTCCACCGCCTGCATCGCCAGGCTCGCAAACTCCTCCGGCTTTCCCGGCCTGACGGGGAACTCCATGACGCGCTCGAGACTCTTGCGCGCTTTTTCGGGCAACCGCGCCGTCATGGCGCTCTCGAACAGACTCGGCGCAATAGTGACAGCACGAATGCCATACCGCGCCAGATCCCTCGCCAACGGCAGCGTCAAACTCGCGATAGCGCCCTTGCTCGCCGCATATGCCACCTGCCCCGGTTGGCCATCGAACGCCGCAGAGCTAGAGACCAGAATCAGCACGCCGCGCTCGCCGTCCGCCGTCGGCGTCGTCTTGATCATGTGCGGCAGTGCCTGGCGGAGTAGATCCAGCGTGCCGCGCAGGTTGATATTGAGCACGAAGTCCAGCGCCTCGATGCCGACGGGCTCGCCCGTGCGGCCGTCCACGAGCTACCCTCATCAGCACCACCCGACATAACCCAGGGCCAAACCGCCTACCTTCGCCGCACTCCCAACCCCCGCCGCAGCAACGACGCCGCCGATCGCGCGCCCCGTCTCCTTGACCCACGCCGCCGCCCCCGCAATAGCAGCAGTAATGCTCTCAGTCTCACTAACATCGACCTCCCAGAAGCGCGCCGTGTCCTTGCCGAGCTCGGAGACGATGGCCTCGCCGGCGACGTGGTTCAGGTCCAGGAGGGCGATTGAAGCGCCTGCTGCGTGGAGGGCGCGCGCGGTTGCGAGGCCGAGGCCGGAGCAGGCGCCGGAGATGATGAAGGTGCGGTTGGCGGGCTTCATGGTTGGATGGCTGGTACGGAGTAAGGGGGGACGGGGTGGTGAAGGTTACATTTTGCGTCTTGTTCGGTCATGGGATTTGAGGGTCGGCGTGAGGCCGAGGTTGGAGGCCGGCTGCTGATTGTGGCGCAGGTAGCCGTACAGAAGTGGCGGTGCGGCAGCGGCTTGGCTGAATTGGGTTAGCGGTCCCCGGATTTTGGCGTTGGAGAATTTTGGTGAACGGCAACTTACATCGTCAACTTCGAATCTTGAGCACGCATTTCTTTGCCCTAGGAAACACTACCGTCGATTCCTGTCTCCCTCATACAAGCGGAATTTGCATTCCATCATGGTCTGTCTGCTCTAAATCCCTCTATCCATACATACTAACATCTCCAGGCCAAAACCAACCCCTCCGCCCGCTCGCGCCCGCGCGACACGCGCAGCATCGCCGCGCTCTCCGAACCCAGCCCATCCAACAAGCCCTCCAAATCTTCCAAATCCACCCCCTCGGCCTCAGACACATCCTCCGCCTTCTCCATCCCCACCACCAAGCGCGACAAACACACAATCAAGCGCTCCCTCTTCCTCTCCAAAATCACCAAGTCAACACCGGGGTCCCTCCGTCGCCGGCGGCCGAACAAAAAGCTCGTCGCCTCGCTCGAGACGCTCGCCGACGCTTTGCCGGACCTAGCGGCTGAGACGGAGGCGCGGAAGAAGGGCCCGGCACCGGTGGAGAGTTTGAAAGTCAAGCCAGGTGTGAGAAAGCGCCGGGAGAAGGTGGAGAAGGCGGAGCGGGAGCGCTTTGGGAAGAATTTGGCGGTTTTGAGTGCGGCAGCGAAGGCGCCTGTGACGCCAGGGGAGGGAATGCAGGTTGATGGAGAGGAGAAGCAGGGAGCCGGGAGGTGGGCGGCGTTGAGGGCACATATTCAGCAGAATTTGGAGGGGGCTAAGTAAGGGACGGTAGGCATGGCATGCTCGATTTGACCAGGAGTATGACATTCGGCGTCAGGTAGAAGTTAATTTCGGCAGAGACAGGATATCGGAGTTTTGGCAAGGGTATCGGTCTGCTCTCAGCTAAAGATACGGGTTATGAGGATGTAGATGACCGAAACGTTACCATAGCTCACGTTTATTGTATGTCAGTGGAGCGCGAGCCGAAGGTAGAGGTAAAAAGCAGCGACTGGAAGCTAGGCCCTGTCTATCAAGACATCCGAGCAGATGCAGATACTCGTCTTCTACGATCATGAGCGATCAACCCCACAAGCACACGTCATCAACCGATGATGTAGACATGGAAGGAGCATTGTTATGTCAGGAAGGAGCAGATTGCTCTTGTGAAGGAACCATGATGTAGTTCTAATGTGTGCATGATGGAAGACAGGAGCATATGAGGATACTTGGCATCATGTATTTAGTCTCGAGAGTCTCTCGACTCTCTTCAATCTTCAGATTTTCCAGTCGCCTGTTGCACGTGAAGAGCCTTGCTCCCATTAACCGATCGCCCACCATGGGTTAGGGGTTCAGTCACCCACAACTCCCCCCACTCACCGACCAGGCTCTCCGCACTTGGGCCTCAACAAACCAGCCCATCCTCCCCGCAAGAACCCGACACCCAAACTCTAAATTCCACGCCGAAACAGAGCACAGTAGCACCGCATATAACATATCCCGCCCTGGACCCCCACCCTTCCGCACCGTACCGTACAACCTTCCCCATTCCACCTAACCCCCCGCCTACTTACACGCCCCACCAACCCCGTGTCCCCCCATCACACGTTTCATGTCAGCGAGTAAGGACAAACTTCGCAGTACGGTACACCGACCACAACCCTCATTACACCAACACCTCCCCCGCTCCCAAGCCAGCCATATATCACCCACGTGCCTTACCCCCAGGCTCAAAGGCCCAGACCGGTGCTGAAAGCCAGATCAGCCGGCGTAACAAGCTAAACCAGATGACAGTACAAACTAAGCGTAGTCCATATTTCTGCACGCTCACCCCGCGCTACGCTAATAACCAGAATGCCCGACGCAACTCCGCGCGCGCATGTGAATGTAACCCCGCGCGGGGCGCGAGACGCAAACCCCACGTGCAGCACTGTGCCCGACGCAACCACCCCGCTTGCACCCCGCCTGCAGTTGGTTCGAGGAGTGCGCAATACCTTACCGGTATGCGCGGAACGGCATGATTCCGGGGACCGCGCGCAATCGGTCTGAGCATCATGACTCGTCCCTCCCCAGACAGCAGCCCCGCTCCGCCCCGCCCCCGGTCGTCCTTAGCCGTATCGATAAGCAGCCCCGCCCCCGCGTCCAAAAGCGGAACCAGCACTCCCGAGCTGACGGCGGGGAGAGTCTCACCGCGTGCGTGGGATGCGGGCAAGCGAGGCGGCGAAATACGTAGGATACGGTTCGAATGCGAGCGGGGTTTATTTTGAGCCCGGGCTGGCCCCGTGTTAAGAGCGACGCAGTGGTGGGCATACGCGGACTGAACAGATGGGGTTGGGCGGGGTGTGGCACTGCCCCCGAAGGGCGAGGGCTCAGCCACAGATGCCCTTTGGCTGCGATGTTTGCCTTTCCAGCGCAGTGTTTGCCTTGACGCGGATGGGGCGATGTTTAGGTACGGAGGGATACTTTGACCTGGGCTGGAGGGGACGGATGACGGCTTGACGTGGCCTGTCAGGCTGTCATGGCTATTTCATCGCCCACACGGCTCACGGCCTGGCCCACGACAGGGCTTTCAGCTCCGCGAGCTCGATCCACGAGCGCGGATGTCAGCCGCGCATATCGACCAAGCGAGTCCCAAAGGGGGGAATATCGATTGCCAGCGCAGGGACTCATCGGCAATAAAGGGTCTAAAAAGGGATAATATTGACATGGTCGATGGGCAACGAACCCACTGGGGGGGGAAATGGGAAAATGGTAAAGGCTACTTCAGTAAGTCGCGGGGCAGCCGAGTCGATTGGCCACCGGCGCTTCCCAGCCATTTGTCAATGACGGCGGACGAACCAGAGCCCGCCCGGGAGGGGGGCTGGTGCGCGTTCTCGGCGAGGAAGGGCTGGGGTTGGCGAGCGGGAATGCGGGTGGCGGGGTGTGGCGTTTGGGAGCGGCGTGGGGAGCTGAGCGGGGGGATGTGCGGGGTGGAGGAGAGCGGGTTTGGGCGGTGCGCGAGGTGGCGAACGGGATTGGGATTCTGGAGATGTGATGCCGGTCTGATGGGATATTGGTGTCTTACTGTGGATGCAGTGGGCTTTGGGGGTGGGAACTGGAGAGTGTTCCGCATGGTGGGATACAGCCGCGCCTGACGCGCGGCAATCGATGCCGTGCGTGTGCCTGGAGCCGGTGCGGCGGAGCGTGATCGGAGAGGTCAGCGGAAGAGACGGCGGACGGGGTGAGGAAGAAAGAGACCCGGTGGCAGCCAGGGTGCAGATGCATTGCTGGCGGCGAAAGGCAATAGGAGATCTCTGAGGAACGGGATTCGAATTGGCGATGCGAACGCAGAGAGGGGCCAGAAGAGAGGCGGGGATTGGAGACGCGAGACACTGGGAAAATTGCTTCTTTTCTGCGTTTTTTTTTCTTCTCGCACGGTTTGAGGTCGGGGCTGAAGATGTGCATAGTTTGGACGGGTTTGGCTGCGTCTTTGCTGCGTTGTGGAGGGCTACCCCGGTGTACTACGAATAGGCTCGCCCACCGCTTTTCTCACTCGCAGCCGTTGGTGGAGTGACGGGCGCCATTGTGGGACGAGAGTGCTTGAGCTTGCGGGAAAAGTGACTTCTGTTATGAGCCTTTTTTGCTGTTACGGAGAAGGTGAGGAGGAGGGAGGGAGACGAGAGACGACGGCGCAGGATACCAAAGCAGAAGAGCTAAACGCTAAGAATGGATCGATGGATCCAATGCCGCGCGCTCCCGAGGCTAAAAGGGCCGAAAGTAGCAAGTCCCAAAGAAGAGTGACGAGTGATAGTGGGACCTTGACGTCGATACTTGCATCACTTGGTTAGGAGGGACCAGCGATCCAGAGGCGATTGGCAGGAGAGGAGTGAGAGAAGACTGAGAGGGGAAGTCGAAATAGGAAACGGGGAGAAGAATAGAAAAGAGATGCAGCCAGAAAGATCGCGGAAGACACGATCAAGTGAGAAAAGGCATCTTGTATCTTGTTGTTTCCTGTACCGGTACAAACCGCTTCCGCTCTCTCTCCCCCACCAAAGATTGCACTCTTTGCAGGAAACTTTGTTGCTTTGTACTCTTTTGCCTCGCACACCGTTCGCCTGTCCCGCATCCACAACGCCGGCCCAAAACGGACCCAAACAAAGAGCGAAGCGATACGGCGGAACTGAGAGATATCTTGCACAGTACAACAGCCCGTTCCCGGAATCCTTCCCTCATTTCGCCTCCGATCTTTCCCCAGACTACTACCCCCCAAAGAGTTCCTGGTTACTTGTCCCTTGACAACTCTCCTCTCATCTTTTCTTGTCCACCTCTTCCACTTCCTCTTCCTCTTTGTACCACTCTTCCACCTCCTCCATCCTCTCTCATCTTCTTGCTAGTCAAACAGCACTCCTACGCCAAACCTGGAAGCTCAACTCGTACAAATCCCTCCCCTCCTACGTCCCTCCACCCCCACCTCGCAAAACCCCATGCCAGCAGCAGCCTTGTTGCCAGCAATCGCCGCACGCTGAAACTGCCTTGTCGCAAGTCACTCGTCTTGGGAAAGAAGGGAAGCGAAGGAGGCAAGAAAAACACAGCCCATCCACCATCCGCCTTTTCTCTCCACCCTGACAGGTCGGCCTCGTCAGCTTGTCAACACACCTGTTTGCCTATCAGTCGTCGCAACTCGCAGCAACAGCCTTTTTAGCTATTTCTCTCTCCATCCACTTCGGCCACTCCACCACCACCACTCTCACCCCCGCCCAGCCTTGGAGGCGTTCATATCTGCAGTGCATTTCCCACCACCCACTCGCTACTTACCTGTCTCCTCTGCCCTCCACACCCCCCCCAGTCGTCTCTCCTCCACCACCACCCGCCCGCGGCTTAGTGGAAAAAAGGCTACCAAGCCCCGGTGACCGCCTGTGTCCCAATCCACCTCTCTCCACCACCTACTGGCCCCAACCTCATCCCATCCCATCCATCCTCAACACCAAAACATCCACAACCACAACCACAACAAACACGACGGGAAACACCCTTCTCCTCCTCGCCATCCGAATTTTCGCAGGCGGATCTTCGACCCACCGCACCCATGGCCGCCCGCTGAGCCGCCCATCCAGCGCACCCGGCCCCAGGAAACACCTGCAAACACCGCAGCCTCACCTTCACAATGGCCACCGTCCTCGGTGCGCCCCGGAGCAACGGCCTCCCTCCCCGCATCCACAAACGCGACAACAGCGCCTCATCAATAGGCCTGCTCTCCTCCCCCCCGCTGCCAAACACAGCACCCATCGCCGCCGCCGCCGAAGACGAAGCCTCCACCCTCTTCCCACCCTTCAAGCGCGCCGGCACCGACGCCCGCAAAATCGTCACGTACGACGACGACATCGACGCAGACGCCCGTCCGCCGAGGATAAAACCCTACCTCCGGAAACAGTCTCTCGGTGCCGATGCACCCGCCGGCCTCGGCATCCACGACTTCGGCGTCACGCCCAGCGCCCGCACCGTCTCCGACCCGATGCTCCCCCCCACCGCGGCCAGCCGGCACGCGCGCTCCACAAGCAATACATCGCAATTCAGCACCACCTCCGCCCGGCCGGCCGTCCCCTTCGCGCACACCCTGCGCCAGGCGCCGAGGCCGTACACCCCGCCCATCGCCAAGAGCTACACCACCTCCGTCGTAGGCAGCGAGGTGAGCAACGAGGCCGCGGACGTGCTGGCCGACGAGGAAGATCTGGCCTTCCGCATCTCAGCGCTGAACGCCGCGGGGCGACGGAGCGAGAGCATAAGCAGTATCCCCGCGCATGCGCCCCCGTTGCCGATTTCGAGCGCTGCGGTGAATAATCCCAGCCTCACACGGCTGCATGCCGCGAGCACGAGTTCGGGCACGTATACGTTCGGCGGCACGGCGAATCACTCCCAGTCGAGTCTGCCGAGTTTGTTGCCGTCTGGCGGGCGCACGCGCGGCGACACCATGCGCAGCAACGCAGGGGACACGACGTCGCCCAGCAGCCGCAGCAGCCTAGATCGGGCAATGGCTTTCATCCGCGGGCGCGGCGCCGAACCCGAACCCGACCCCGCGACCAGCATCCGCGCCATGCGCATCGCCTACGCGCAGCGCGAAGAAGCTAAAGACCTCAAGGCCGAAAAAGAATCCCTCAAGAAACTAGAACGCGACGCTAAGAAACGGGCTAAGCGCGAGCAACAGGCGCACTCTCGGCGGAAGAGCAGTTCGGATACGGGGCGGGGGCGCGTGAGGGGGGATAGCAAGAGCACGCATCGGAGTGGCGGGTCCGGCGCGTTGGGGGGGAGTAATGAGAAGGTGGAGTTTGTGCCAGGGAAGCCGTATAGTGCGTATACGCCGGCGCATGCGCGGAGCTTGCCGGCGCGGGTGGATACGATTAGTCCGCCTCGTATGGGGGGGGGTTTTAGGAATGGGGCGGCGAGGAGGGCGAGGAGTGGGAGGCTTAATGCTAAGAGTACGTGGTTGGGGTTTATGGCGTGGTTGCGGACGAGGTTTTTGAGGTGGGGGAAGAAGATGCATGTTACGACGTGAGAGGGAGGAGGGTGAGATGGACGGCGACAAGATGGATTACATTGGATATACGGGTTTTGATGGGGTTGGATTGGCGTTGGCGGTTCGCGTTTTTGTTGCGGGCTCCGTTTTTAGGCGGATTTTGGTTGGGGTATGGTACTACGAGGATTATGCTTACGGCTCTCTATGGTTTTGCGTTCGAGTCTTCGCTTGGTTTGGATGGATCCTTGGAACTTCTTCTTGGACTTTGGACTTGTTCTCACGCGCATTTTGCTCGCCGCTGAGATACGCGAAGACGGGGCTTCTTGGATTTTCGGATTGCATGTTTTGACCTTCAGATTACACGCATCGGGCGCTAGGGACACAACGGGTTGCGGCTTTGCGATTGCCTGGAGATGGGAGATGGGAGATGGGACCTTGGATTGTTAGGGGCGTTCTTCTTCTTTCGCATTCTCCTTCTTGGGAAGAGATGACGGGCCCGGGCGGAATATACCCTAGCCAGACAGACAGCGCGGCGAATTACACGATACACTTCTCCTTCCTTCCGTCCGTTCCTTGCGCCGTTGTTGTACCGTAAACCGTGAAAGCCGGCGCGGTCAAGAGCGCGAATCGGATGCGCACGATTCCCGATCATGACCAGCGTGTGGGTACGGTACATTTTCCCCGCACAATGTCCGAGGTCGCGCTTGCCCGCCATCAGGGCAGAATGATATCACCCCCCACACTTCCCATCCTTAAGCGTAGCGGACCGTAGCGTAGCGTAGTAAGCGCGGCCCAGCGAAGGCATCAGCAAAGCGCATCGTAATCCCCGCCATCATCCGCCGCCCCATCTCCAAATCCCAACATCGTCCCACGGTCAGAACCCCGGATGCACACGCTGACTCACCTCTCACGTCCCAGCAAGCCGGGCCGGGGCCGGGCCGTTGCCTGGTGTGGGGAGGGGATTACATGCGCGTCGAGGAGGGCTTGTGATGGATGTGTGGCGATTTTTGAAGCGCGGGAGTTCATGCGGGTGGGGTGCGGTGGGGCGGATTCGGGCGGAGCGGAGGGCATTCCGCTCCGCTCCGCCCGCGACACCCCGCCCCGCTACACGAAGCGTGCAGTATGTGGACTCGAGAGCAGGACGTCACTCATCATTTACATACTCTAACCTATGCCCAAGATTAATCCGTACCCAGCCCGCCGAGCCCGGCCCAACGCCTAAAAAACAAGAAATGGGCATTCTGCTCCGCGCACGGCCGCCGCCATACAAACTGAGCCCCTGAAAACCAAAATAAGTCTGGCGGTCGGAGGCGGTATGATGCCCATTCCCGCTTCTCTTCCGGGCAGTCCCGGCCCGTTGAGGGGGATAGATACATGAACTATAATGTCCCAACGCCATGGTGCGGCGCCCGCGGTGGAACGGCGCGGTTGATGTGATGTCATTTTGATGATCCGAATAGGGGCGGGGACGTGAGGTCACCGCGGGAACTCGCGGGATGTGTGTCGAGATCGAGGTTAGGCTTGCGCTTATAATGCGCTCTCCATGCCGCCGTTCCCGCTGCTCGGGTCCAGAGACTGCGTGTGGTGAGGCGGGTGGTGGTGCGTCTGGCGCTTCTTCTCCTTTTTGGCCCAGCGCACTGTCCTCATCAGCACTCAAACCCAAAAACACCCCGAACCGAGAAAAAAAACTTACATCCACAAGCATTACACAGCGTCTTCGGCCCGTTCGGGCCCTTACGCCACTCCGGCGAATCCAGCGTCCCGCAGTCCGTACACACATACTCGTCCGCAACCTTCAATTTTTTTTTCTTGTCGTTACTCGTGCGGCTCTCGCGGTCTGGCGGAATGGCGATGCCTACGTCGCCGCGAATGAGGGCTGGTGAGGCTGCGCCTGTGCTGATGCCGTGGCTGCGCTCGCCGTCCTGGTAGTTCAGGCCTGTCAGCATCTCTATCGTTTCCGAGGGGGTTGCGCCCTCGTATCGCGCCATCTTGTCGCTGATACTGTCGGCCCGGACACCACCCAGCGCTTCGTCTAGGTTCTGGCGGGTTAGGGCCGCACCGGACAGCACGGGCTTGCTGGGAGGCGGCATGCCGTCGTACGTAGACATGGCGTCGCTATTAGCGCGGCCCTCGGTGCGCAGCGTGTCCGGCGACGACACGGTTGCGGTTGGGCGCCCGCCGCTCCAAGTCTGGTCCGTGTCGTCTTGCTCGTCCTGCTCTTCGCGCTTGAGTTCCGAGATGCGCTTGGTCAGACGCTCATTTTCAATCTTGTGCTCGAGGAAGGAGTCCAGGAGCGCTGTGTTGCGCGTCGGATATGGACGCGAGACCATGAAGACGAAGGGCTGGCGCGAACGCGGTGGTCCGCCATAGACGGTGTCTGGCCCCTTGTGCGCGTGGCCGTGGGCCTCGAGAATGGCGTAGGTTCCGCTGCGCTTGCGGAAGCGGTAGAAGAAGCGGATTTTGCCACCGCTGGAAATGCCCTCGTTGAACTCCTTGAGGAACATGGCCTTGTCGTCCGCGTGGACATAGTCGGCGATGAAAGTCCCGTATAGTTCATTGGTTTCGTATTCGAGGAGCGGCTTGCTACTCGCGGAAACGTAGAGCATGCGCCCGTCGTTGCTGAGGATCAGCATCAGGTCGCAGACTTCCTCGAGCACGAGCCGCGTCCAGTTCTTGCGCTTTGTAAACTCGGTTAGGGGGCTCGCGGTGTTGGTGGATCCTCCGTTGCCGGGACTCGTGCCCATTACGAAGGCCGACATTGGGGGCGCGGACAGACCGGCCGGGACCATCATGGAGTATTGATGCTGCTGTTGCTGTTGTTGCTGTTGTTGCTGCTGCTGAGGCACGGCGCGCGGCTCGGGAGCCTGCATCGGCATCTGGAAGTCCTGATCGTCGATTGCGAGGGCCGGGTCGGCCATATCGATGTCCATACCGGGGATCCTGATGAGGTCGGACGGGTTCATGTGGGGCAGCTGTGGGCGGGGGGGTTAGACAGGTGCGGGGGTTGGCGATCTGCAGATACTCACGCCGTGCGGCAGGTCAGGGGCGTTTTGGTACATGATTGGGGGGGTGAGACGTCGCTTCCAGATGGAGGATTCAGGAGAGGGGCATGTTGAGATCGAGATCGATGGCGTCGACGGGACGAGCGGAGAGTGGGGTGTGAGTGGCGGATTGGTGGAGGGGGCAGGTTGTAACCGTGGTGCAGAGAGAGGCGGCGTACTCGCTCCTCGTGTTACTACGCGATAGCGAGCTAAGGGCGGCTACTGTGTTAGAGATGGAAAAAGTGATGATGTCAATGATTCGCAAATGCGAGTTAGAGGAATGCGCACTGCACAAGAAGCAAGAAAGCCATCAGTGATGACTCGGCACGCTCGCAAAATCCACTTTCCCATGGCGCCGCCACCGAACCCCGCGTAACTTATTCTCGGGCGGTCTAGCTTCTTGTGACTTATGCCTCAGGTTTTAAGGGTCCACAGTCACATGATGGCGTGTCGCCAGCCCGTCTGCCTGTTCACAACGACGCGGAACCTCCGCCGCTTGCCTCTCTCCACAGCACTCGAGAGGGACCAACTTTTCGCTCTCTCGTCAAAATGTCTAAGATCGACAAGTTGCTGATAGAAAAGTGAGCTTCTCCTCCTGTCTTACCACCCTGCTAACCCTCGCCAGTGTTCGGTCTTTCAGCAGCCCCCAGGTCATCCAGTTCTACAGCCCACTCACACTCATCGTCGGCTACAATGGTGCGGGCAAGACGACCATCATTGAAGCGCTGCGCTATGCCACCACCGGCGAGCTTCCGCCCAACAGTACCGCCGGTGGGGCATGGATTCACGATCCCAAGCTCGCGGGCGAAAATGAAGTAAAGGCGCAAGTGAAGCTTCAGTTCACGTCCACATCCGGCGAGAAGATAATCACGAGTCGCCACGTGCAACTCACGGTCAAAAACAAGACACGCAGCCAGAAAACGCTGGATGCTACGGTCAGCATTACAACGACGGGTGGGGAGAAGAGCACATACACGACGCGCGTGCTGGATCTTGACAAATTGATGCCAGAGAGACTGGGTGTTTCCAAGGCGATCTTGGAGTCCGTTATCTTCTGCCACCAGGATGACAGTCTATGGCCCATGGCCCAGCCCGCTCAGCTGAAAAAGAAGTTTGACGAAATCTTCGAGGCCATGAAGTACACCAAAGCGGTGGAGAACATCAAGATCATCAAGAAGAAGCAGATGGATGACCTCTCCAACTACAAGCTGCAGGAGCAGCACGCAAAGGAGAACAAGGACCGCGGTGCCAAGGCGGAGCGCAAGTCGGAGCTGCTGTACGAGGAGATGGAGGCTCTGCGAGCGAAGGAGGAGGAGCTACGCGCAAAGATCAAGGAGGCGGCGCAAAAGTCCCAGGACGCCTGGGACCATGCCGCCAAATTCGAAAAGATCGTCACCGAGCTCGCCGGCAAGCGCATCCAGGCCGAGGCCGCCGAGAAAACTATCCGTACGCTCAAACAGCACATGCACGAAATGGAAGACTCCGACGAGGAACTGCGCTCCATGCAGGAGCAGTACGAAGAACGGCTGGCCTTCCACCACGATGAGATTGAAAAACTCCGCAAGAGCTACGAAGGGCATCAATATTCTCTAGAGCGCTGTCGTAAGCGACTCGGAGAGCTACAAAGTCTGATTGGCCAATACAAGGCGGAGAAGGAGGAGTATGAGCGGCAGCTCGCGTCGCGCGAGGAACTCATTAGGGACTTGGCGCGCCGCCATGGCATTCGCGGCTTCGAGACGACTGCCATCAGGGATACACATGTTCTGGATTTCATGGAGAAGATTGACCGGCTTGCCCGGGAACAGAACAACGCGCTCGAGCAGCTGCGACGCGAGGCGCACGAGGAGTACCGCAAGGCACAGGATGCGCTGAACAGGCTGAGCGAGCGACGCTCCGTGCTAACCCAATCGAAGTCGGGCGCGGGCCAAATCATCCGCGGGAACGACCATAAGATTGGCCAGTTCCAGGCGGCGCTCGACAAGATCGATATCGACGAGGGCAGCCAGGCTGCGTTTGAGTCTTCGATTGTGGAATTGGAGCGGAAACTTGTGGCGGCGAAATCAGAGCAAGAATCCGCACAATTCGACGCTCAGATCCGTACAGCGGAAGGCAAGCTCCGGACTTTGGACGACGAGAAGGATGCTTGCGACTCGGAACTCATCGAGGCCATGCGGCGGGCGCAAGACTCAGCGCGGCTAGATTTTCTCCGCAAGGAGCTTAAGGACCGAGAACGGAGCTTAGAGACCATGACTGGTGCGCACGGTGATCGGATATCGAAGGTTGTGGGCCGCTCGTGGACGCCGGCTACGCTCGAAACGGTATACCAGGACGCCCTTGGTGAGCGTGTGTCGGCTGTCAAGGAAGCTGAGGTTCAGCGTGACGGTGTCAGCCGCGAGCTCGAGCAAGTCCAATTCAAGCTGCGAAATGCTAGTTCTGATCTTAAGGAGAAGGAGAGAGACCTGAAAGTTCACAAGATGAGAGTGAGCGAGGTTGTCGGTGACGATGGATCCACGTACCCTGAGTTCCTCGAAGAGGCCGAGAGCAGCTACAACTTACTGAAGCACGACAACACCAGCTACGAGTCTATGAAGGACTACTATAAGCAAGCATTGAAAGTTGCCGAGGATAGCAATGCTTGTCGGCTCTGCTACCGTCCCTTCAAGGCTAGGGGCGATGAAGCGAAGACGAAGTTCCTCCAGCGGCTCAACCAATTGATCGAACAGGCTGCGGAAACAACCCGTCGCGATGACTTGCAGAGCGCCGAAGAAACGTTCACCGAGGCGAAGAAGGTCCGCTCTGACTATGACGCCTTCGTGCGGCTAGAGAAGGAGGTCCCAGAGCTCACTAAAGATTGCGAGCGACTGCAAGCTTTGTCCGAAGGCCTTGTGTCGAAGCTAGAGGACCACGATGCCAACATCAAGGAGCTGCTCGACGTAAAGCGCGATGTCGACTCTCTGTTGAAGACGGTACAGAGTATCGCAAAGTACAACACCGAGATCGGCAGCTTTCAGTCCCAGATCCAGGACCTTGCTCGTACCCAAGGAACTGACAATCAGATGCGGAGTATCGAGGATATCCAGACGGATCAACGGCAGGCAACAGAGAAGATCCGCGCCATCAACGCCTCGCTGCAGCAGCTCCGCACCGACCGCGAACGCGCCCAACGCGCCCTCAACAGCCTCGAGCTCGAAGTCCGTGACACAAGGTCGCGTCTAAGCGTCATCATCGGCCAACTCAAGGAGAGGGACAACTTTCAACAACAGATCGAAGACCTCAAGGTGCAAAGCGCCAAGCAGCGCGAGGAAATCAAGCAAGCCGACCTGGAAATCCAATCCGTCCTCCCGCAAATCGCCCAAGCCCAAGCCTCCCTCGAAGAAACACGACGCGTGGGCGAGGAGCGCGAGCGCGAGAAGCTTGCCGAAGTGTCCAAGCTGTCAGAGAGCTTGCACCAGCTGCGCCTCGCGAGCCGCGCCATTGACGCGTACATCGAGCGGGGCGGGCCCGAGCAGCTCCAGCGAAGCATACAGGACAACCGGGAACAAGAAAAGGTGTATCCGAAGATCGAAGAAATGATGAAGACCACCACCCGTGCAATCAAGCAGGTGGAAGACGACATCCGCAACCGCTCCGACACCCAGCGCGCCATCACAGATAATCTAACGTACCGCGAGAATCTGCAGAACCTCGAGACGCTCCGCGCCGAAATGGCGGAGCTGGAGGCGTATAATGCTGAAGCGGACAAGGAGCGCTACGAGCGCGAGGCGGGCCGCTGGCAGGTGGAGCGCAACAAGCTCAGCGCGGACCAGGCCACCATCGTCGGGTCGCTCAAGTCCAAGGACGACCAGCTGCAACAGCTTTTGCAGGAATGGGAGACGGACTACAAGGATGCGGCGTACAAGTACCGCGAGGCGCACATCCGGGTGCTGGTGACGCGGGCGGCCGTAGACGACCTGGGCCGGTACGGCGGCGCGCTCGACAAGGCGATCATGCGGTACCACAGCATGAAGATGGAGGAGATTAACCGCATCATCGACGAGTTGTGGCGGAACACGTACCAGGGCACCGATGTCGATACCATTATGATTCGGTCGGAGAATGAGACGCAGAAGGGGAATAAGTCGTACAATTACCGCGTTGTCATGATCAAGCAGGACGCGGAGATGGACATGCGGGGGCGCTGTAGCGCGGGGCAGAAGGTCCTGGCGAGTATCATCATTCGCCTCGCGCTGGCGGAGTGCTTTGGCGTGCGCTGCGGCCTGATTGCCCTGGACGAGCCGACGACGAATCTGGACAGGGACAACATCCGGGCCCTTGCGTCGAGCTTGTCACAGATCATCGAGATCCGCAAGCAGCAGGCCAACTTCCAGCTCATCGTCATCACGCACGACGAGGAATTCTTGCGCTTCATGAATTGCAGCGATGTCGCGGATTACTATTACCGGGTCTCGCGCAATCAGAACCAGAAATCAGAGATCAAGAGGCAGGATATTCAGGCGGTATGTGTTTCTTGTGTCAAAGCCTTGTTGTTGATATCTGCTAACGCTCTTTTGTAGGTCATGGAATAAATTCAGTGTCTGCTATCGTTAATTCTAGCCTTTCGGCTCGGCATGGTGTGGAGTTTTCGGCGTCTGGCAGTGGCGGCACGCTTTCTGTTACGGTGTTTTCACATGTATCGACATTTTTTGGTCTGGCGTCAGGGCTCGAGGCCCGAATGTGTACAGTGTGACGGAGATACTGCCATTGCTCTTTTACCGGTGTGCTTGACGTGATCTGTTGGACTGGAGAAGCTGAGAACAGATGAAACAAAGGTTTCTGTTGATTGACGTAGACTGAACTGTCGAGTGTACCATGTGGGCAACTCGCACTATATAGGAAATATGAAACGGGAATGGCGTCGAGCCAAAGATACGATGAAACAAGACAACGGAGGTAAGCAATCCCGAGCGCTAACGGATACCGGCTACAAAGATACCGAGCGCGAAGTGATACAGGAACTTACAATATCAGAAGGCTGTAACAAATGGGAATCCGTCTAACACTTGGCCGTGAGCCGTGACAATATCGCACTTCAGATTCTCAACCATGACAGCTCAGGAAAGCTCTCCGTTCCAATATCTTTCGGATATACAGCGTGCCTTGATCTTCCCGACCCCAACCCTTTTATATGAATTCTTCGAGAAAACTTCCACGAGCAAAATGTAAATCATCTCAGAATCATTGGCTGCCCTCCCAGCAACGACACATTCCTGCAAAGAAATGTTGCTCCTGGTCATAGTATCAAACCACACAAACCCGACAGGCTCCTCCTTCGCATCCAGAATGGAACATTCTCTTCCTTCGTGTTCCGTTGTGCAGTCTTTGAGCCTTCTAACTCGGATGAACAATACACATGGATTCTTATAAGAAAATGCAAAGGCCGCGTCCGTTGGAACATGGAGAACCGGAGATGTGGTGTCGGAGAAACGGATTCGGGAATATCTCATCCAAGACCACGAGGGCAACTCCTGATTATCCACAACATGTCGCCCATCGTCGTTTCCGGGGCCAGGTCGCCAGAGAAGGAGCCGAAATCGGAACGATTTGAAGATACCGTATCTATGCTCAGTGCTGAAGATACTTCCCATTCGCTCCATCAAGCTCCAAATTGCCATGTTCCTATCCGATTCTTTGGTGATTTTGGACTGTGCATATTTCACAAAAAGGTACTGAAGGAAGTCAAGGCTGCGACTGTAGCCCGAGACACGGAGCCGTAGGGGGAATTCTGGGTCCGCAAGAAAGTACGACCTGACACTGCCACTGAAATTAATTAGTCAAACTTGCAAAGGAAAAAAACCCCCCCAAAAAAAAAGAGCCAAATGGAACCTTACTTTGTGTGTTTGGTAAGGTCTTCACAATATACGCCAACGCCACACTCAAAGTACGTGCAGTTGCCAGTAAAATGAAGAGTTCGGCGAGATAACACTCTTTCTTGCAGCACCCAGGCTCTTTGATTAAGTGGGGCGGCATCCACATGGCACAGAAAGTCTGTAGGGCCAAGGCCATAGCAAGAATACCGCGATGCTCCAGAGGCAGATTGGCTTTCTTCATAACGTGCAGAACTCGGCGCAAGGAAGCCTTTCTCCCAGTCCACAGCTGAGCTTGCGGCAAGGGTACAGTAAGCTGACCCAAAGACCATTTCCATGCGGGGAGCTTCTTTCTCCCAGTCTTCGGTGTCTGCGCCTGTAATCGTTTGAATAATGCAGAGAGCGTCGATCCAAAGATATTTCATCCCGAGCTCTCGCGTGACTTGGACAGCATGTTGAAATGTCTTCGGCAAGTCACTTTCAAAGAATCCGACTTTCCGAAGTTCAAGGTTGTTTGCGGTGGTGCAGAATTTTTTCTTCTGCTCGTCGGTTGGTTTACCCCAGCAATGTGAAAGTGCAAGATAGCCGCCTGCATCTGCCGACATGTTTTCTTCGAATTTTGTCTCCAAGAGCTTTAACTTGGAACCCGAGGGATTGATGAAGATGATCCTAGTCGGCCAAAAAGGTCGCTCCGACTTGCATTCGTGACCTTCATCACACGTCTTGAGCCACTGGCGCAGCAATGGAAAGTACAAACTCCCATCTCGCGGTCCGTGACAAGACTCATTCAAAGTTTGAACTGTCCTCAAGAATTCGGCGGCAAAGTCATGGTCCTCTTTGGGACTCCAGACCTTTTGGTTGCATATTTAGTCACCACGACGTGACAAAAGTCAGAAAGTAACAAATGACTTACATTCTACACCACCAGGTGGGCCACGGTCAGCAATCATCGCATCTCGTCAATTTCAGGTAGGCCCACTCAC
>ML996692.1:0-258361 GCA_010356995.1 Trichodelitschia bisporula | reverse complement strand
CACTCACATCCTACACCAGCAAACAGCCTACGGTCAGCAATCATCGCATCTCGTCCATATCAGGTAGGCCCACCTACTTCCTATATCGGCAGTCAAGATCAACGAGTCAGCCCAATTTTCATCGACTGTGCGCATACCTCCTAAATCTGAATCAGATCCAGGATTTTATCTTCGACTTAAACTTCATGCATACAATGAAGGCTTCTTGGCCCCATCTGGTAGTAAGAAGGCGCTCCAATTTCATGTTCATATTCTCTGGAATATCGGGCATCTTAGCGCTGCTTGAAAAACTGAACTATTTTTCCGTGATAAAGCTGAAAATTAGATGGAAAGTGGGGAGTGGGCCTAGCAATGAGGCTTTATTTAACTTAGCCGGGACCGGGATACAAAACGCCAAGCCAGGCGCAACTGAATATTTTGCTTCTTTTGAGTGAAGTGCAGCGGAGTGACAATAAACTCCGGGTCGTAGAAACCAGTAGGAATTTTCCATAGCGACTGGGTGAGATTTTGAGGCATAGGTCAACGTCCAGTCGTCCAATCACTCATCTAGTATCTGCAGCCCGGCATAGTTCGGGCGACGTTCTTGCCGGACGGCAAGCAGTCGCCAGGTTCCGCACCGGATCCTCCACGTTTCAGAATTCAGGGAATGGAAACCATAGGCGCGGAATAAAGTCTCTGGCTTCCACTCGAGTATCGCAATCCGGGTGTCGTCGCCATTCAGAGGGATAAGATTGACTTAGGGTATTTGTCTGGTTGAGTGCTGTGTATGGAATTTATTTGCTGAAGTGTCTCTTAACCTCTTCCCCAACCACCTCCATTGCGGCCATTGTCTTTTTGTACCTTTTTGAGAGCAAAAGTGGCAATGAATTATATATTCAACATGACGGCTTTGAAATCGAACTCTCCAATCACAAATAATAACAGCGGCGCATAAAATATCGCCATATCAGTGATGTAGTAGCTTGTCATGAGAGGATACCATCTCTCCCATGTCAAATCGCCACATGCCCTGTGCTGGTCACATGACTCGGTAAGCTCGATCCCTGCAATTTCAGCCCGGCTGGATTTGCAGGGGTGAGAACTTGGCGCTGGCTGTGCGCTAGCACCCTGAGCTCCCCCACACTCCACATTCACACGCGAAACCCTTACATAGTTCTTCAAGCTTTCAATGAATGTTATTCCACAACCAATGCTGTGCAACCAGTGATTTGTGCGCCCCTGGCATAGCTTTTATGCAGTGGGGATTTGGAAACATCTTGAATTAACTATTCCTTCACTGCGCAGAGAAGATGTGATGGAATGCGGTGGCTGTGTTCAATGGTGCGAGCTGGATAATCCTGTTTCCGTCATCTGAGACCCCACAAAGAGAGCCCGATTCTTCAGCGCCACCTCCACCGGCGCCACCAATCCCACCAGCGCCACCTCTGCCACGGCTTCAACTTGTCTTACCTTCCCCCCGCCGCCCGCCGTAGTCTGAACACGCCTTGGAACGCCCTACAAATAAGCCTATGACGACATAATCAGCTGATCTGCTTTTGCGAAGCTCCGACGAGGCAGGACAATGACTTGAATTAGGGGAGAGCATTCAGCTTCCGCACGTGATTTCATGTAATAAAAGGAGAAAACATACCAGTCAACCTAGCCGCGGAAATAGCATATTGATACCTAGCTCACACACCGCCGCACCGCGTTTTGCTCAGTGCCATAATGTACATAAGCCTCACAAGGTCGGGAATTGTCACTGTAGCGCAGTCTCCATATTAATCTTCATTTTCTGCCGAAGGCGGTAAGCCTGATTCAGCTAAATGCGGCCACATGTCGTCTTACCATACGTGCCATTCTCGGCCCTGAGGCCAGCAAGTATCAGTCCTGCCTCAGATCATAGTCCAACTCCTGAGGTGCGCCTGGAGCAAGAGAAGGTTGTTGGAATGCGGTGGCTGTGTTCAGCCTTACCCAGTTTCAGCCACAGGGCTCGAGTATAAGTACACTCGGGTCCCCACCTCTTTGACAAAAAGAGTAACTTGTTCATGGACAGACCTTCGGTCCAACTTGTGATGCAGTGACGTTTCTGTTGATCACGCATCACCCTTTCAACATCCAGAGGGTCATCGCTGCTAGGGCGTGTTGAATTTGTGGCGGCAACCTGGGGTGGCTGGAGTGGAGACAGGGGTCGTCTCCTGGCGAGGTATATAGTCAGCTCACTTCCCACTGCTAGTCAATCAAGCAACTCGTTCATGGACAGACCTTCGGTCCAACTTGTGATGGAGTGATATTTCCATTGATCACGCATCACCTTTTAACACGAAGTGACAGTAAGCCTCAGGTCTACACGGCTGGACGATCACGCTTCATTGTCTCCCTCCTATCCCCGGAGCCATAACCCATCTGTGTCTCCCACTGCACTACTCTCCCCCACCCCTCCACATACGCGGGCAGGATCAGCGACGGGAACATAAAAACAGCAACGAGAGAACAGCGACGGAGCACACACAACTCAGTTCCACCACCGCTTCACCAATCACCCCGCCGCGGAACCGGCCATGGCGTCCCTTTCCGTAAGCACAGCGGGCGACATGCGTTGTTGGCTTTGGCAGCCGAGATATAGCGGCGACGGTTCCGGTGTGATAGGGTCCGGACGTCCCACGGCCGACGAAATGATTGGCTGGGTTGCTTGGCCGGGAACCCGAATGACGCGGTAAGGTGCTATGCCCGGCATCCGAATGTAGGCCTCGGCTTCTTCGCCGGGCACCCGAATCGTGGGCTCGGTTTTTGCGCCGGCCGCCGAGTAGAAGGAGGGGTTGTGGTACCGAATGGCCTGTAGGAAGTCCTGGCCTATCGTTTCCCTAAAAGTGGTGCGGACGGCGACCACGCGGGTCTTAAACCGGAGCTAACGAGAAAGCTAGGCGTCCAGATCCGGTTGCCCATATCCGTCATGCAGAAGTTGAAGTTACATCCAACCAAGCGCCTCGATGGCGTTGACGAGGGAGCGGACGTTGCCTGTGACATAATCCAGCAGGTGGACGGTTGGCACTGCGTTTGCGAAAAAGAGGAGCGAGGTCGTAAGATGCAATTGGGGGCGTGAGTTTGGGAGGACGATTCTCGCAGTAATGATCGGTTCGGTTGCTGCACCGGCAGCCCGAATCATGGGGAACTTTGTGGTGCCTGGCACCCGAATGGAACGGAAGGTGGTGGTGCCGGCCACCGCCCGCGCAGCTTCATATTCGGATTCGTTGGGTTGCCGCGAGCAGCAGTCATGTTGGACATCCTACCGGACGTAGAGGCCGGGCAAATCATCGAGTCTGGGACGCCCGCGCAGGCACATGCCTGAAAATCTCCGTGCGCCGGGCTAGCCGTGCGATGCCCCCCGAGAGCAAGCCATTGTCGCCCTGAGTTTCCAGCCAAAAAATAGTGCCATTTCTTTCAAATCCGAGGGCCCGGTTCGGTATTCGATCCGACTGGTCTGAGCATTCAGGAACAAGATGCTGGGCGTGATGCGCTCCAGATGCACCACGGTCCGCCGAATGGGGATGGGCTGGGGCGAGCCGGGCGTCACCCGCGCAGGGCCGAATAATCGGCCTCTCGGGGCCCTCGACCGCCGCAGTTGGGTTGTACGTTATACCCGACGTGGCGGCTAGGCAAAGTGTTGACTCCGGGACGGGCACATACGTCGCGCTGATGGGGATCCGGACTAGGTGTGCGACGCCAACCTTCGAGCGGAACATGACATGGAAGCTTCGGCGGCCCAAAAAAGGGGAAGTTGGCCTATCTGGGAAACTACGGGTAGCATCGATAGGTCTGAGATCATCTCAAGATGACAGCGGCGCCAGGTGACCGCCTTGGTGGCAAAAGGGGCGCCCAGGCAGCCAAATGAAAGCTCTCGTCCCGCTGCCCGGATTATGTGCCGCGATCCATTTGAACCCAGGAGACCTGTCTGGTCATTTTCGTGAGGACACACGTCTCACACTTGCCGGTAGCCGTCTCAGCTTGGTCTTCGTCCTCAAGGATAACGCCAACGCCATGTGCTGCGTTCGGTAGCTTCTTCACGACCTCGATGACGGGGTGTCCCATCCTGCGATGCCAGAGCTCAAAAGATTATATCTCCATCACATTCCGACCCAAACTTGCGAAGTCAGAGGCGCTGAGATACGTCGACGGCGTTTCTCACGATAATATTCTGAAGAGAACGACGTGCGCCTTTCTGAACCGTAGTTCCCGAGAGACGTTATCAGCGATTCGATGCGCCCCGAAGGACAACGGGGAAGAAATCCATGAGGAGGATTAAAGTCAGATGATTTCAGAGGCCGGCAAGCCTTGATATCAATTTCTGGACACGCGGGTTAGGCTTGAGGGAGTGAGATATAAGTGGCCTTACCCGTACAGGAGCACCCCGCCTCCTCACGTCGTTACCCGAAGGTGCTGACCCAACCCAATTCGTCGGTTGGCTCGTCGTCTCGGCCACAATTTTGGCGCATATTCCAGGACCGAAGGTGGTGCCGCACATGAAATGGGGCGGCCGGATATTTGGCGTGGTTGGTGAGCCTTCCATGGCACCACCAGGTCGAATGATATTCCGCGTGCTTCCGGATATCGAAGACGTAGCCGTGAACAGCCCACAATGTATTGCGAGCTCGTCAGATGAAAATAGTGACTGAAATGTGAGGGGTGCGCGGAGGAGCCATTAGGATCATCCAAGGTGAGCTGTCGATGCATCCGGCAATACGTCCCGTCATCGTTGATATATAAGCAGCCTTCCGGAGCAACCCGTCACCACACTACGACGAGCACAGCTCGCCCATCTTCCGTAGTCTAGTGGTCATGATTTCCGCTTGTCACGCGGACGGCCCGGGTTCGATTCCCGGCGGGAGAGACTTTTTTTCTTCCCCGCAGGTCCGCTGATCCGAAGATGGGAAATGGGCGTTGTTGGGAAGTAAGTGCAGGGTGCAGGGGCAAAACAAGAGAATGACAGCGTGTGGTCCATTGTATGACATCCTCACCGGGGTGACCCCGGAACACCGTTAGGCGAAGATCGGACGGCATCTCGGTTGAAAGTTGATAACAGTCGTCGGAGATTGAAGGGGTCGGGAACTCCTCAGCGTGTTCTCGGTTACTGAGCGCGCCGACGGCGTATGATCGGCTGCATCACGCAAGGCGTGAAATATTAGCATTTCAAGATTTCCGAGTCAGTTGGACGATGGCAGTACGCCGGCCGGTGGGATAGGAACACCACCGACACCGAGAAATGGCTGAGGAGGGTCCGGACCAGGCCGATGAGCGCGCTGCTGGCGCGGCGTGGGACGGTCGGCACGCGAAATAGGAACAGCACCGACGCCGGAAAATAATCCTGCTGGACGGTGGACCCGGCCAAGGAATATGAGGGTGGCGAAGAAGGCCAGAAAGCCGTCGGTATGCCGGGGGCGCCGGCACCACCAGGACATGGCTGGCCGCGAATAGGGCCCCGAACCGACGAAATAGACCGTCGTAGATGCATCCCCGAAAGCCGGTGCGCGGCATGGGCACGGCGCCACAACCAGGGACGGCAGAGATGATAGACTTGGGTACTGCCCCAGACCGACGAATAATCCACGACTGGGGATCTCCCGAAAGCCGTCGCGGCGTGCTGATGGCGTCGCTAACAGAGAATAACTCTACCACACGTTGGCGCCGAACCGCCGAAATGCCTGGAGGCTCACGTCGGCCCGGAACCGGGCGCTGGTGAAGTGAGCGCGCCGCTGCCGGCGGCGAATTCGGGCCGCGGTTCGGGACCATAACCGGGACGAGGACGAGCTGGGAACGCCGCCACCACCAGTGCCAGCCTTTCCATGTGCTCGTCAGAAAACTGTGTTATCACATCTAGTCGCAGCTCTCGCAGTTGCGAAAGTTGATTCCCTCGATGCGCAAAAGTCTCGAATGCTTCGACAAGGCATCCAGCCGGACCGCCGAATCTGGCCGGGTCTTCCAATCCCGAAATCGGACGTATGTGAGATGAGAACGCCACTGCCGGCGGCAAATTTGGATTGTGGTTTGTGGACCTTAACCGACCCGAGGACAAGTTGGGAGCGCCGTCGTGACCAGGGCATGGAGTATACTGAACCGGCCCGGGACCGACGAATAATCGTAGATAGGCCTTCTCCTAAAAGCCGTCGCGGCATGCCGACGGTACCGCCACCAAGGAATCGTCCGGAAGGCGCTCGGGCCGGACCGCCGCAAATGCCAGTTGTTGTTCGTCCGCCCAGATCCGGGCGCGGGGAAGTGGAAACCGCCGCTGCTGGGGAAGAATTGCAGTCGCTCTCGCACGCATTGACCAACACCAGGACAGGCGGTACCGGACGCCGCTGTCGGCAGCAAATGATCGCTCTGGTTGCTACGCCCAAAACCGGGCGCGGGGAGGGTAGGAATGCGGCCGCGGGGGGAGAATGTAGGATTCGTGAAGGGTGTAGGACGGGCCCGAAGCCGAACTGGAAAACGCCGCTCGCGGCGACGAATATGCTTGGCTGGACTTCTCCTGACCGGGCCGAAAACGGGCGCCGGGGGACACAGGCGCAGCAGGGGAATCCGTCGAAAGGGAAAAAGGACCGTGAGTGACAGGGAATACTTCTTAAATACTTGACTTTACGGATAGGACTTCAACGCTTTATCTGTGAGCCTGTATCCACCGATGGAGAGCACCTCAAGAAGTGGAAGCTTTGTAGCCATCATTTCAATCATCTCGTTCGGAGGCAATGATTTATGCCCGGAACCGGGGCGCGCGAGAGTGGGAACGCCGTTCAGTTCTCTTTCGTAGGTGGTGAGCCTGACTGGTGCGAGGATGGACGGTGGGGGACGCCACCGCCGGCGGAGAATCAAGCACACAGATTCCGTTCCTGACCGGACCGCGGACGGGCCTGGGAACCGCTGCTCCCGACGGTGAATACATGGGTTTGGTTGCTGGTCGGCTAAGAACCGAGTAAGAAAGGGCGCCGGCGGCAGAGAATAGTAGATGGAAAAGATTTTCCTGGCCGGGGCGGAGACGTGCGTGGGGACACCGCTCACAGCGGCCTAAAACGCCTCACGAATGGCCCGCCTAGCCGGGCCGAAGAAAGTGGGAAGACCGCTGCCGGTGGCCGGATTTTGAGTCCGGTTGGGGCTCCCGATCAGGCAGTTGAGGGGCTGGGAGCGCCGCTCCCAGCGGAGAATGTGTCGTCATGAATTGGTCCCGAAATCGGCCGCAGGGAGTGTGGGAATCGCCGCCCACGCCGGCGAGTATGGGTTGCGGTTTGGATGCTCACCGGACCAAGGCACCGAGGATACGCGTGGGAACGCCGACGGCGGCGGCGAATCATTGACGTTGCGTGCGTGCCGGCCCTGACTGCCGCTGAGGCGGGCTGGGAGCGCCGCCACGGCAGCGAAACTGATCGGGAGGCCAGCGTCCCTGACTTGGCGGAGGACGCGTGGGAACCTCGCCACAGCAGGAGAATAGAACAGCGTGTGCAAGCCCCTGACCGGGCCGAGGGAGTAGGGCACGCCGCCGCCACCAGAAAATAGGCGGTGAGGGAGCGCTACCGGACCGCCGAAATCCTTCAGAGTACCACCCCTGAATTAGGCGCGGAGAGGGTAGGAACCCCGCCGCGGCAAAGGAATGTATAATTCAGATCCGTACCCGGACCAGACAGAGGGGCATGGCAAAACTGCCTTGAGGAGGGTGAGGACGCCGTCACGGCAGAAGAAAGCTTGCGCATGATTTCCGGCCGGACTGGCCCGATGAGGGGCTTGGAGCGCTACCGCCAGCGGCCAAATTCCGGCTCTTCCTCTTTCTCCTGACCGGGTGGCGGCCGAGCTAGGACTACCACCGCAGCAGCGGAATGCCGTGTATCAGTCAGACGCCTGACCGGGCCGAATACGGGTGGGATCGCTGCCGCTAGGAGAAGGATGTTTATAAAAGTAACTCCGGACTGGCCCAAAACCGGGCACCTGAATGGTAGCAACGGCGCCGCGGCAGCGGAATACGGGGGAGGCGAGTCACGCCGAACATGCCCGAGATGGGGGGAAACGCCGCCGCAGCAGGACAATTGAGCTGCTATTTGAGAACCTGGACCAGGCATGGGGACGTGGTGAAAGGTGCCGAGGGACGGGTGGTAGGAAGCGCTACTGCCGGCGGCGAATGTTTCCAGATGATTACGGGCCCGACCGGCCCGAAGATGCGTATGGGAGCATCGCCGCGGCAGGGAAATGGGTCGGAAGCGGCATGCCCCGGACCGGAGATGAAGATTTCGTGTCATATGCCGAGGAATTAGGCAGTGGGAAAAGCGACCGCCGGGAGAGAACACAACGGTGTGTGCGGTTACCTGACCGGGTTGCGAGGAGCTTGGCAAACGCCACCTCGGCAGGGAAATGGCGCTCCTACCGAGGGACCCGGACCAGACAGGGCATGGCTGTAGCATATGCCGAGAACGGGCGGTAGGAAACGCGACCGCCGGCAGAGAATGTTTGATGACTTCGACGATCCTGACTGGGCGTGGGGAGGATGGGGACTCTGCCGAGGCAGGAGAATACTGGCAATAGGTTGGAAGGCCGAACGGGGCCTGATAGCTCGTAAGAACACGCCGGACCGGGCATGCCGATGTTGTACGGGGTACCAAGGGATCAGCAGTGGGAGCGCCGCCGCCTACGGAGAATGTTCAGACTCGGATATAGTCCCTGACTGGCCTACGAATGGGGTGGGAACGCCGTAGCGGTAGGAGAGTGTTTTCAACCCGTCCAAGGCCGAACCAGACGTAGCAAGAAAAGGCGGGGCGCCGGACCGGTCATGAAGCAGGTTTGTAGAGTGCCGGACGGCCATGGATCTGGAGCATAGAGCTCCGAGGGGTGCGTAGTGGGAGCCCTCATTGCCAAAGACAACTTCTTTGGTCAAACGCCCCTGACCTGGCCGAGGGGAATGACAACTCTGCTGCAGCAAGGCGATTGAGCTGCCGGCACAGGACCCAGGCCAGACATTATGGGTGGAGATAGGGTGCCGAACCAAGCATGGTGAGGTCGGATGGGGCGCCGAGGGATGGCCGGTGGAAACTACCTCGCAGCAGCGGAATTTGGCTGCAGGTAGCAACGCCTGGCTGGCCTGAGACGGGTCGGGACCGCCGGCGCGGCAGGAAAATGGGGGATGGCGTATCGGAGCGTAACTAGCCGGGGAACGGGCTAGAAGCGCCTACGAGATAGGAGAATACCTATAACCGCTTCTAGGCCGGACCGGACATGGCGGTAGAAGGTGGAGCACCGGACCGGGCGTGCCAATGTTCAACGGGCCGCCGACGGACAGGCGGTGGGGACCCCCGCTGCGGCAGCAGAATTGTGGACAATTGGATTGCCGCCGACTAGCCTAAAGACGGGCCAGAACGCGGCGGCGGCGGCGGAATGGAGTGAAAGTTGAAAAAAACTAAACAGGTCCAGAAACGGGCTGCAAGCCCCGCCGGGGCCGGAGAATCACGTTCAGGCGAAGAGGGCCGGACAGGGTATGCCGATGTCGTGTCGGTGATACCGAGGTCGGCGTGGAAGCCGCCGCCGCCGCCGGCGAATTACTCTGGATTAGTGATTGCCCGCCCTAACTAGCTCGAAGACGGACTTGGAACGCCGCCGCGGCTGGAGGAGAATTTGTTAGAGCCTTGCCCGACTGCCCTGAGACGGGTCAGAAACGCCGCCGCGGCGAGAGAATGAGGGCGAAGTGTACACTGCCCGACCAGACATAGCAGAGTTTTGAATTTTACCGAGAACGGGCCGTGGGAACCGCCACTCCGGCAGCAGAATTCGACGTGGGAGACGGAGACCGGATAGGCCAGAGACCGGCTAGGAACGCAGCCACAGCAAGACAATGGGTGATGATGCTTCTGGCCCTGACTAACCCGAGACGGACTGAAACGGCCGCCGCGGCGGCGGAATGATGCTGATGGAATGGACGCCCGACCGGCTGAGGAGCCTGGGCCGCCGGGGTGCTTGGGAGGCAGGCCGGACTGGGCATCCAACGCTGCTGTGGGATGCCGAGGACGGGCAGGACGGAGAATGCAACGCTCATGAAGCGGCCCGAGGAACGGTCGGTAGGAACCGTCCCGTGGCAGCGGAATCGAGGCGGTCGAAGTGACGCCAGGCCGAGCCGTAGGTGGGCTGGGACCACCGGCGCGGCGGCAGGGGAATGAGCGCGAAGGCAGCGTCACCGAGAAGAGAATGCACGCGCTGTGTGCCGGTGACGGCGGTCGGACCGGGGCATGTATGCTTCATAATCTTGTCGATGTAAAGGGGCGGACTGGGAACCGACTCCCGCGACAAAAAATGTGAATGATGGGTTGCGCGCCTGACTAGCTCGCGATGACCTAGAGCCGCGGGCGCGGTGGAGGAATAGTATGCTTGAGTCGCCCGCCAGGCCGGGTATCTAAAGTCTCGGCAAAATGCCGAGGGACGACTGGTGGAGACCGCCGCCGCGGCAAAAGATTTCAGGGGTGGGTTCCGCCCCTGACTGGTCCGAGATAACCTAGAGCCGCGGGCGTGGCGGAGGAATAGTATGCCGGCGTTGCCGGCCGGGCCGGGAATCCAAACTATCGGCAAAATACGGAGGGACGGACGCCGCACCGCACATGGTGTGCTTCATTATCTTATCGATGCTAAGTGGCGGGCTGGGAACCGCGAACCGCGACAAAAGATACTGTATGTGTATGGGGGGCCTGATTGGCCCGAGATGAGCCGGGACCGCGGCCGGGGCGGGGGAATAGCAGTTGAAGGTCGGGCCCCAGACCACAGAGAGCGCTGCCTGACGGAATGCCGAGCAACGCGCGGTGGGAAGCGCCGCCGCGGCAGCGGAATTGAATGGTGGTAAGGATGGCCCGACCGCCGCCGCAGCAAAAGATTATGCGGACGGTTTTGGACCCCTGACTGGCCTACGATGAGCCGCCCCCGCCGGCTCGCCGGGGAAATAGCAGTCCAGAGTCGAGCCCCAGACCAGAGATTAGCCCTGCCTCACCAAATGCCGAGGAACCGCCCGCGCGGCAGCGGAATTAAGTGGGGGAGATTGTCACCTGACCGTCACCGCAGCAAAAGATGCCTTTTGTGGATGAGGATCCTGGCTAGCCCTGGGCGGGCTGTGACGCTGCCGGGGCGAGGGAATCATTACGAGCGTGGGCTATCCGGACCGGACATCCCAAGCTGCTGTGGGATGGCGAGGACGGGCCGGAGCGTGAATGGAAACGTAGAAATGCTCGTTGAGGGACGATCGGGGGAGACCGGCGGCGCGGCAAAAGATCCTAACCATTCAAAGACGCCCTGGCTGCCTCGAGGCTGGCTGGGAAGTCGCCGGGGCGGGGGAATGTTGGCGCCGAAACAGCGGCGGGACCGAGAATGGGATCGATGCCGTGCACGCCGGGGACGGAGGCTGGAACCGGACATAGGGGAGAGGGGACGGATGCCGAGGGGCAGGCCGGGCCGAAGATGGGAGGCGAAGGATGGATGCCCGACCGGGCATCGCACGCCGTGAAGGCAGGTCGAGGGGCGGGGCGGGCCGGAAATGAGAGAGGTAGAAAAGAGGCCCGACCGGGCATCGCCTGGTCTGGATATAGGCCAGGGGGGGGGCGGACCGGAAATGTAACGGGCAAGAATGAGGCCCGACTGGGCATCTCGTGGTCTGAAGGCAGGCCGGGAACGGTGCGCACAGTACGAGGATATGCGTAGTGCGAACAGAATGAATGATGGGGAATGATGGGAAGAGGAGTGGAAGGGGAAGTGGTGTGAGATGAGCGGAAAGCAAATTCGAATGAAAGTGTGCGTAAGTAAAGTGAAGATGAGCGAAACACAAAGTGGAGTCGAGGTGAGTGGAGAGGAGTGGACGTCGGAGTGGATTGTGTTGACTGATGATGATGAGTTGATGGGTGGGAGGGAGGGGGGGTTATATAACCCTCAGGCTGGGGATGGGGACGTGGGTATGTCCGGCCGGGGAGGGGAGGAGGGGATGAACACCCGGTGGATATGGGTAGGAGAGTTGAAAGGGGCTGGGAAGCTGTCGTGCTGTGGCTGGCAGGTGAGGTGGTCTGTCTGGGGAATGGGCCTTCGTCAGCCGCCATTGAGAAGGGCAAGGAGCTTCAACTCACAATCCGCTTGCCATCTCAGCCATCCAATTCGCAAGAAGCATCCAAAAATGAAGAAAGCACATCGCCAGATACCGCAATCGCATACTCAAGCCCGTCCATTCGTACCACCACAATTAGCTACACGCAGCAGCGCCGAAGGAGCCTACAAGAGAAACGCGATACCACCTCCCCAATCCTGCCCTAAACCTCTCCATTACGACCCTTCTTCGACTTCTTCTTCTTCTTCTCCCCCTTCTTCCTCGCATCCTTCTCCCCCTTCCGCGTAAATTCCGCCTCCTCCTCCTCCGCCGAGTTGATCGTGCCGCCAATAGCTGGCAGCATCGGTTCAAACCCAGGTGACGCTGCCGCGTCGTCATCCGCATCAGCAGAACCAGCCTCAACTCCCTTCTTCTTTTTCTTCTTCGGCTCCTGCGCCGCCCTCGCCTCGCGTTCCTCCTTCGCCAGCAACCTCTCCTCCCAACGTCTCGAATTCGCCTCAGCTCTCTCCTCCCCCCGTTCCACCTTCGCGGCAATACGTTCCGCCTTCGCCGCAACACGTTCGTCCTTCATCGCCCTCCGTTCCTCCCTCGCCTCCCTCTCCGCCGCCCTCTCCTCCCTCCTCTCCGCCCTCTCTGCCCTCCTTCGCCTCTTTCCCTCCTCCTTTCTCCTCTCCTCAACCGTCTTACCCTCATTCCCCTCCTCCGCTGCTCTCATCGCCCTCGCTTCCTCCCTATCCGCCCTAGCTTCCTCCCTATCCGCCCTACGTTCCTCCTTCATCGCTCTGTGTTTCTCCTTGTCCGCCCTCCTCCTCACCCTGTCTCGTAGCTTCACCAGCCTCTCGAGCTTGTCCCTAGCCCGGTCGACCGTAATCCCCAACTCCGGCGCGCTTCGCTCGTTCAGCACCTTCCTCCTAATCCTCTCGTCAATCTTGTCCAACTCCGGCTGGCACGCGACTCCGATCTCCACCCACTGCTCGAGCGTCAAGCGGGCGGCCCTTTTGCTGCTCGCGTCATCAGCGATGGCAGCCTCACGGCGCTTGCGCTTCAAGATTTTCTTTGCAAGGACATCAACAGCCGCAGGAGCGTCGGCATCGGCATTATCGGACCGCTTCTCCCCTTCCCCCCGGCCATCCTTATCCCCAGGCCTAACCTCATCATCCTCCCCAATAGTCCCCCCCAGCACCCCGCCGCGCACAAAAAACCCATACAACCCCCCAACCTTGGCCCCATGTTCCCTAACCCCATCCAATGCCGTAACCTTCCTATCCTCGGCGCCAACCTGCTGCAGCGCATCATCGAAGGCGCGGAGCCACCACTGGTCGCTCAGATTCTCGGCCGCCTTTTTAGTCCCCAGCCCCTTCTGGTCGGTTTTGTGCGTGATGAGGAGGGGTTTCTTGAGGCCTCTGTTTGAAGGGTCGAGGGAGTGGCCGTCGCCGCGCCAGCCATGGCGGGTGAGGTGGGCGCGGGCGTCCATGGTGGTGGGGTTTGCGGGGGAGAACGCGTTGGTTCGGGAAAGATTTGTTGATTCAGGAGCGGCTTGTTCGTTCAGTGAGGGGAGTTAGCTGGTTTGGGGAGGAGAATTTGCTGGCTTCGAGAGAGAGAGAGAGAGAGCGGGTTCGGAGAGAAGAGTTCGCGCGGAGTGCGGCCGAAGCTGAGTGATGGTGGAGAGCAAGTGAGCAGCAACAGGTGATCAGACCGTCCTTGCAGTGCTCGGATGTTGTGAGATGAAAAGGGTGCAACAACACGTAAAACGGTTTGCATGAAGTCGGGGACAAAAGATCGCGGAAGTCTGGAGCTCAACTTTTTCCTACGGTCCGTCGGAGAACCTTTCTCCGATGGATAGCGACAGCCTCCGAGGCCATGTGAAAAGTTTGTGGCTGGCACGTCCGCAAAAGTACCCTGACGGGGCGGCCATGACTTTTTGAGGTACTGGTAGCCCGCCCGCATGTGGCTTCACCAGCCTCACACACCAACATCCACATTATTCACCCCATCAGCCAGCATCATAATCTTACGCATCATACTCCAAGGGCGAGGGAAAAAAAAGACGCCACACATCCCGTACGCTTGAGTATGGCTTTGGTTCTGTAGAAGGGGCATCGGAGCTACTGTATGTGAAAGAGTCATGGCGCTACCCAAAGGTGCGCTGTCACGGTACTTGACATCATGGTACGAGTCCTGATAGTTGTCGGTGAAGGCAATACCGGATATGCTAAACCTCATCCATTGCGGCGATATCGCTAAGCAACTTACGTCGCCTAGTACGGTAGACTTCAGATTTCCCAACACGGTCAACTGCACTTCCAGATCCGGGTAGCTCTAGCGCACTAGCCGATCACTTCCTCCTTTCGTCATGCTCGTATCTCGCCAGGAATCCCATCACGAAGACATCCACGACAACTTTAGCACCTAAGGGGCCCTCGCAGGCCCACCAACTTTCCCATCTCAAGCCAGGAAATCCCATCCTGAAGACTTTCCTGTTCTCCAGCCCACGCAGCTCACATGAAACCGAGCCGCCCTGCCGATCTGCAGCTCTTCCTCCATCCAATCGCCGTCTCAAAAATCCCCAAATGAACCACGATCCTTGCCCCACCATGCCCAACCATCGTCGATCGCCGCCTACCTTGCCGAAATAAGACTCCTCGGCCCACGCCGCCGAGCCTCACGCCCCACCTCCCCCCAGCAAGCGGGATGGCTGCCGCACTTCCACCCACCCGCTCGGGCTCGATGCTGGAAGCCGCATACCATGGTCCAATCAAGCATCGCCCATTACGCCAACATATGCCGTCCCGTCGCGGCTAAAGAATCAAGCAGGCCGTCCCGCGGTGGGGCAAAGCTTAAAGCTCCCCACCGCGCCGCGCCGAGCTTGAGTTATTGACGTCAGGTCGACGTCACGATACAGACTCTATTCCCCGTGCAATGCGCTGCTTCCATAATGGAGGCCGAGCGGAAACAAGGTCGTTGCCTGAGTCGAGGTCTAGGCGAGCAGCTGTACTCGTCACGATGATGCAACGGCAGCGATGGGGAGGAAGGGGCGACGGGTCCAGGAAGCGCGACCCCGCTCCAGCGAAAGCAAGAAGGCAAACCGCCAGCAATTCCCCCACTGGCAAGCAAGCTTAAAACCCTTCCTTGCACCACCTCTCCTTTCCCATTTCCCCCGTCAATGGAGATTCCTGGCGCCAAAATCACAGAGGATATCAAATCGCGTCTCGGAGCCATGTCGTCTTCCAACAGCAACCAGATGGATCTGAACAAGCACCCGCTTGAGGCGATCGCTACGGGCATCCAGGGTGCGCTCATGGGGGAGCACCGCGGTACCCGCGCCAGCCACATGAATAGTGCGAATGAGGGCCCGGCCGATATCATCGGCAAGGTATCCGGCACTGTGACTGGCGGGAAGCGCGTGGATGACGGGCCGTACTTTACGAACAATGAGGGCATCCCGTTTCCCGACCCGTAAGCCTCCCGCATCGGTCTAGTTAGGAATCTCAAGCTGACTCCGAGCAGTGCCCACAGCAAGACCGTCGGCGGCATCCCGGTCGCCAGCGACACCTTCCTCTTCCAGAAGCAGCAGCACTTCAACCGCTCAAAGCCTTTAGAGCGTTCGTGTCCCCACCTCCCCAAATGCCCCCTAACTAACTCGACAACAGGAATGGTCCACCCCTGCGGCAGCGGCGCCTTCGGCTACTTCGAGTGCACGCAGGACGTCACTCCCCTCACAAAAGCCAACTTCCTCAGCCGCGTCGGCGAAAAAACCCCCGTCTTCGTGCGCTTCAGCACCGTAACCCTAGGCCGCGAATTCCCCGACGAAGCGCGCAACCCGCGCGGCTTCGCGATCAAGTTCTACACGCGCGAGGGGAATTACGACATCGTGGGGCTCAACTTTCCCGTGTTTTTCTGCCGCGACCCGATTCAGGGACCTGATGTTATTCGCAGCCAGAGCCGCAATCCGGCAAACTTTTTGCTGGATACGGATGCGCTGTTTGATTTACTCGCCAATACGCCCGAGGGGAATCACGCGGGCTTGATGTTCTTCTCCGACCACGGCACGCCCGTCGGGTGGCGGTTCAACCACGGGTACGGCTGCCATACCTTCAAGTGGGTCAACGCCGAGGGCAAGTTCGTGTACATCAAGTACCACTTCATCGCCAAGCACGGGCAGAAACAATTCACCGACAAAGAAGCCCTGATGATGTGCGGCGAGGACCCAGACTACTCAAAACGCGACCTCTGGGAGACGCTTGAGAAGGGCGAGACACCCGAATGGACGGCCAAGGTCCAGGTCATGAATCCCGAAGACGCGGACCCGGAGAAGCTAGGCTTCGATCCGTTTGATGTCACGAAGGTGTGGCCGAGGGAGCAGTTCCCGATGCATGAATTCGGCCGTCTGGTCCTGAATAAGAACCCGGAGAACTTCCACCGCGACGTCGAGCAAGCGGCCTTCTCGCCCGGGAGCATGGTGCCCGGCGTCGAAGATTCCCCCGATCCGCTGCTCCAGTTCCGCATGTTCTTCTATAGGGACGCGCAGTACCACCGCATCGGCGTCAATCTCCACCAGGTGCCTGTCAACTGCCCGTTCATGGCAAATTCCTTCAGTTCGCTTAACTTCGACGGCCCGTTGAGGACCGATGCGAACCATGCGGGGAATAAACAGTACGCGCCGAATTCTTTCGCGCATAAGTTCAGGCCGGATACGGCGGAGGCGCCGTACGCAGTGGGGGATAATATCGTGTCCCGTAAGAGCCACTACTGGCACGAGGGGAAGAAGAGCGATTATGCGCAGGCCACTGCGCTCTGGTCGAAAGTCATGTCCCAACAACAGCGCGACAACACGTGCATTAACACCGCGCGCCTTCTCAAACTGGTCAAGTACCCGCAGATCCAGGCAAGTCTCACAGCGTGAAGTCTCTTCTCTGACCGTGCGCTAACCCCCCCCCCCCGCAGAAGAAGTACCTGGCGCAGATATTTAATATTGCGCCAGAGTACAGCCGCGGCGTGTACGACCTGCTCCCCGAGAAGAAGTTCGAGTTCGGCGAGGTGGAGGAGTTGAGCAAGACGGCGCAGGAGTGGTATAAGGAGAAGAAGTTCAGGCCGAGTAATGGGGAGAGGCTGGTGGGGGCTGTGCCTGGGTTTTCGGTTTATGGGTAGGCGTAGGGGGGAGGTGTTGATGGGGAGATGGTGCTGAGGCGCGATGGGAGTAATTATTAGCCTAATCGATTTCTGTGAGATACTGTGCCGATGAGATGTGCGATGGCCCTGTAAACCTGCGCAGCGATGGTAGTCGTAGTAGCACCGTGAAAAAGCACACACCTTGCAGCGTATCATGAAGAGCGAACAAGTCTACTAATGCATTTGCCCAATCTACCCAAACACCACAAATGCCGTCTCTCATGACGATTGATATCAATCCTCCTCATCACGATCGATATCCATCCTCCTCCCCCGTATCACTAGCCACACTCTCCACCACCGCACCCTTCTTCCTCCCCTTCAACCCCCTCAAACTGAACACATTCTTCCCCTTCCCCTCCTTTCCCTCCTTCCCCTCACCTTTCCCCTCCGGACCACCCAACAACGGACTCGGCGCCCCCTTCTCACTCTCAAAGCTCCCCTTCTCCCCACTCCCCTCTTCACCCCCCTCTTCAACCCTGCGCGCCTTCTCCTTCCCAAACCCCGGAAACGCAAACATACTCGCACTACTCTTGCGCGTCAACTTCTGCATGAAACTCTCCTTACCTTCCGCCGTCGCCGTCCTCTCCAGCCCCTCCTCCTCCTCCCCTTCAACCTCCTCCTCTTCCCCACCCCTCCCCTTCCCGCGCCCCTTCGCCCCAAACAACATCTTAAAACTCGGCGCCGCAGGATTCAACCTGCCCATCCCCGTCACACTACCCCCTGCACCCCCCCTCAAACTGCTCTGACTACTCGACACCGGTCGGGTACCAATCGGTGCCTGCAGCGCCCTAGGCTCGTCCTCGTACTCCATCTCATGAGCTCCATCGAGTCCGTGCTGTCCAGACCCAGAGCCATATTGCACACTCGGCCTCCGACTGGGGAGTCTACTCCATGCGCCGCCGCCGCGGCCTGAGCCCCAGTCCGGCGCGCCGACGCCCAGCGGCCCGCGTATCTCCCCCGGTGTGGCCCAACCGTATCTTGAATCGGCGAACGCGCGCCCAAACGCCGGCTCACCAGACTGCATGCTTGCAGGACGCGGGGAGGAGGGGCGCTCGAGCATGCTGGCGGGGGGCCAGGGGTCGTTCTTAGACCCGAAGACAGTCCACTTCCTCTTCGGCTGCTGCGCGGGGGCCTCGAGAGCGTGCTCAGTCTGCGAGGTAGGCTGCGCGGTAGGTTGCGCACCCGATTGAGTGCCGGGCTGGGAGCCGCGGAGCACGATGTGCATCTGCTCGCGCCAAGTACCGGCATGACTCCCCCTCCTGCGCGTGCCAATCGGATCTAAATCGCCCGCCTCGCGAGGGAAGGACTGGCTCTCCTGCGGGCGCAAACTGCCCAACGTCGGGCCTTCATCGCTGAACGTCTTTCCGCGCTGCCGACTGAAGCCGAATAAACCAGCAAAGCGCGTCCCGGTGGTGCTCCCGCCGCGGGTCTGCATGCTGCTCGCCGCGCTGCGCACGCTCCGCCTATCGGCGTCGATGAGCGAGTCCGGGTTTGAGAAGGGGAGGTGCGTGGTGGAGGCGCGTGGCGAAGCGAAGGTGGAGGGACTGCGGGAGGGGTTGGAAATGGGGGAGGAAGGGCCGTAGGTTTCTAGGCCTGGGGCGCCGAGGCCGGGGAGGAGGGGCTCGTTGAGGGGGGAGGAGCGGGCGGAGGGGTTGGGGGGACCGAAGCGCGTGTCGGTGTCGTCGCCGAGGAGACCGGATGGGAGGAGTACGCCGGTGACGGAGGGCGAGGTGGGTGGGGCGGCGCCTGCGAAGTCCATATCATGAGCGGAGGCGTTGATGGTGGCGGGGATGGTCATGCCGTTGTTGATATTAAAGAAGGGGGACGCGGAGGCGAAAGGCGGCGACAGAGTGGTGTTGGGGTAAGTGGGCACGGACGCGTTGTCGTAGTTCGGTTGCGCAGAGGCTTCGCCGCGGAGGCTCAGAGTGCGAGAGCGGCGCTGGGACTGGCGGCGGGTGGGGGCGGCGTCATAGACGGGTGGTGTGGTCGCGAAGAGGTGCGGGTTTGTAGCGCGGCGTTGCTGCCACTCTTCTAGTTTCATGGAGGCTTGCTGCTGGATGGCTTTGGCTTGGGTGAGTTCCTGGAAGGCGGCGTTGTAGCAGTGCTGCAGGTGCGAGAATTTGACGCTCCACTCTTCTTCTTCGGCGGTGGTGAAGTAGCCGGTGTATGGTACGTCGTCGCCCTGCAGACGCTCGGTCTCGTGCTTCAGGTCCTCAATCGTGGTTCGTGACTGCTTAAGTGACTCCTCGAGGGACCTGTGGGCCGTTGTCTCGGCGCAGTGTTCCTCACGTAGCCGCGCAATCTCCTCCTCGGCTTCCTGAGTGGCCTTGGCCTGCTCGAATTCAAGTCGCTTGCATTCGGCGTGGATCTCGGACATTTCGCGGTTCCAGCGTTCGGCATCGTCGCGTAGCTTCTGCTGTTCGGCCAGCTTCTGCTCGAGTTTCTTTTCGGCGGCGACGCGGCGGTTCTGTGCCGTGGTGTTCTGATTCGAAAGATCGACAACCTGCTTCTTCAGCGCCTTGGACGTGTTCTCCTTGTCGGCGACGGCCTGCTTGAGCTCGTTGAACTGCTCGAGCAGCGTCGAGTGGTTGATCTGGAACTCGTCGTCTTCGCGCTCAATCGTCTGGTCACACGAGTCGACCTCGGCACGCAGTTTGTCCAGCTTCTCCGTCAGTTCCTTGAGGCTTTCCTCTTGCGCGCTCTCCTGCGTGTCCTGCGGTTCCGAGGGCTGCGTTGGCGGCAGACTGCGGCGACCTTGGCGTGGTTGTTTCGGCTGGGCAGTATTACTGTGCTCGCGGTGCATGCCCTGCGGGATGACGGAAGCGGGGTTGGTGTCGACCAGCGCGCGGTATGACTGGATCATAGGAATAAAGTCTTCTTCTTCGACTTCATCTTGCGGGTAGAAGTAGTCGTGGGAGGCGGTGGGTTTCGTGCGTACGCGGAGCACTTCGCTCTCGGCATGGAAGCCGGCGGAGTTGATGGCCAGCAGGCGGATGCTGAAGCCGCTGTCCGGACGCAACTTGACAATAGCGAACGAAGTTTCATGGGTGGGTAGCTCGCCATCTACTGCAGAGGTGTTAGAACGAGCGAGGTTGGTGCCGAAAAAGGAAAACTCACACGTCACACCGTTGACCTGGACATGATGACGGATGCCCGAGGCCTTTTGGTCCGGCGCCTTCCAGTTGAGCAGCACGCCGTCGGCCTTGATGGCAGCGAGTGAGAGGGTCGGCGCAAGAGGTACATCGAGTCCGAGGAGGTTTATGAGTTCTTCGCTCGGCTTGGAGAGCACCTGGTATGCGCGGACGGACAGCCTGCGGGGGGGGGTCACAATGAGTATGGGTTTGGTGGTGTAACGCAAACGGCAGAAGCCCGACTTACCATGACAGGGCGGCTATGACCACGGCGGTGCTGAACCAGCTGAACGCAAAAGCCGCAACCCACATGTCGGCAGACGAGGCAGCGAAGTGGTGGTTGTGGTGCAGCAGCGGCGTGGAGAAGAAGAAGGGATGCTCAGACGACAGGATTTGCGCCATCAGCGCGCGGGGAGGGGTGCGCGCCCTGCGGAGAAGATGGATACGGTGTAGAGAGGAAGGAACTTCGACGCATCTCGCGCGGAAGGACACCAGGCAGAGAATGCAAGAGCTGGCGATACCGTAACTCTCCGTGACGATGTAATTGACGTGTGCGCGCTTGGTGGTTGTGGATGGAGGTGGGTTGTGTTGTCGTCTTGTCTGCAACCAAAGGACGAGGAGAGCGAAACGGGCGCCAAGCCGAGGGTTTGGTGCGCCTTTGGCCGAGCCCGATCAGCCTTTATTACCGGGCTTGAGCTGCAGTAGGGCTATAGCAACTGTTACGGTAGTCTGGAGGGCATGAGACGATATATAGCTTGGGATTACGGATAGAACGATGCAGATAAAGAGAGCCAGGCGGTGTGCAAGCACAAAATAGAGAAGAGCAACGAAGGAGGATGCAATGCAAGCAATGCAGTCAAACACAGCTATTGTACTTTGGAGAGAGGGAGAGTTGCTACAGCATCACAAGAAAACGTTGTAGAGGGGGACACGCTGCTATTTAGCGTGTACCCCGCTAAAGTCTAGGCTCCCCCCCTCCCCTTCAACGGTGTCCACGAGCCAGGCTCTCACGAGCGGCTCAATGAACCAACGACCCGGCTGGTGTTCGCCATCACCTGTTCACCTGTGACACATTATGTCAGCAGTGCTATGGTCACTACACCGTATGAGGGCTCTCCAAAAAAAAGTCGTATCCGCTTTCTTCCGCAAAATGCTCGGGTAAGGCGGCCACTGTTTCTTAAGGCCCCGATCCCTCGATCCGCCGAGGCCGACGTCAGCCGCTTGTGATGTCGCTGACTTGACCATGTGAACATCGGTAGAGATAATCGCTCTTTGCTTTGCTTTGCTTGCTTGCGCCCATTTCTCCCCCTCTCTGCCTGTCGCTCTCTCATTCTCTCCAACTTGTACTGTCCATATCATCAAACACCCCCCAATCCCTCCTCCATTCCACTCCTCCGCACCCAGCTGTCTCACCAGCCCACCAGTGCAGTCTCGGATCACCACCCCAACACCCCTGCCGAAGATCCTCAACTACCCCCCCGCCTCAACCCTCAGCCCTCAACCCATCGCGCTGTTTTGTTTAAAGTACCGGTCTCCCGCCTCACACCCAGCCTCACACCAGCGACCGACGAGCGTCCCAAATCTCCGACGCTCCACGCCGCAGGGCCTGCCGATACCTGCCTGCTGCGCCTGAGCTTGAGTACACCTACGACAACTTCCACCCTCCTCCGCTGCCATGCAGTACGTGCGCTCGACCTTCGGCTCTGTGTCCAAGACGTGGAACAGTATCAACCCAGCTACGCTGAGCGGGGCGATTGACGTCATTGTCGTTGAGCAGGAAGATGGTGCGCGCGAATCTCCTCCTCTCCACACCCTCCTCCTAACGCGCAACAGGAACCCTCGCTTGCTCACCCTTCCACGTTCGCTTCGGCAAGTTCCAGCTCCTCCGGCCGAGCGAGAAGAAAGTCGAGTTCCGCGTCAACGATGTCCTCCGCCCGTTTCCGATGAAGCTCGGCGAGGGCGGCGAGGCGTTCTTCGTGTTTGAGACGAATGAGGATGTCCCTGCTGCTATGCAGACTTCGCCGCTCGCCTCGCCTGCCAACAGTCCTACAAACCCGCCGACGGGCGTTGCGACGAGTGTGGAGCTGGCTGAGCCGGAGCCGCTGGATCTTGCAGACGGTGCGCGCACGCGCAGTACGACACTAGAGCCGGTATCACTCGTAAAACGGGGAGGTGCGTGAATGGATGATATGAGGCAGTGGTGAGAACTCGGCTGATTTGTAGCAGACTCCGATGGCTTCCGCTCCATCTCCGTCGACTGGACCACCAAGACCCCGACACCCCCCCAACCCTCCCCCTACGAGCGCGCAGTCACCGAAGACGTCCTCTCAACCTCAATAGCCCATCCCGAATTCAACGCCCCACCCACCCAACCCCGCGACCAAAGTCCCCCCGCAATGGGCCGGTCCCAGAGCCCCCCACCCCTGCCGCCGCACGAAGCCAAAGAACGCGCAATCAAACTCTCCAAAAAACTCTGGTCCTCCAACATCCCCTCCCAAATCACAGACACCGGCGACCTAATGCTCGACATGAACGGCTACAAAAGCAACGAAGAAGACGCGCTGAGGGCCGAAGTCATCGCCCGCCGCATTCTGAGCGAGGAGCTGGAGGGACACTACGACATCGGCGCGCTGATCGGTGCGGACGAGCACGGCAACGTGTGGATCTACGGCAGCGAAGAAGCTAAGGAGGCCGCGGACCGCAAGGCGGGCCTGCATGCGCTGCATGCGTCCGCTATGCGCTCCTCCGACGCGATTTCCGACCCCGGGTACCACTCCGACGACGGCCGCAGCGACTCCGGGTCCGACACCGCCCCGCAGGGACACATGCGTCGGGACTCGGATAGCGCGGTTGGGCTCGCCACCCCCCCTGCAAGCGCAGACGGCAAGCGCCCCGCCCGGAACTACGCGAAGACCCTCCGGCTCACGAGCGACCAGCTCAAGTTGCTAGATTTGAAGCCCGGGGCTAATGCATGCAGTTTCAGCGTGGGGAAGAGCACGTGTCCTGCGTTTATGTATCTCTGGCGGCACGATGTGCCTATTGTGATTTCAGATATCGATGGGACGATCACGAAGAGCGATGCGCTGGGGCATGTGCTCACGATGATTGGGCGCGATTGGACGCATGCGGGGGTTGCGAAGTTGTACGTTGATATTGCGAGTAATGGGTATAATATCTTGTACCTTACGAGTCGGTCCGTGGGGCAGGCGGATACGACGCGCGGGTACTTGAATGGGGTGGTGCAGGATGGGTACAGATTGCCGAAGGGACCGGTGATCATGAGTCCGGATCGCACGATCGCGGCGCTCAGGAGGGAGGTTTACCTGAGGAAGCCGGAGGTGTTCAAGATGGCGTGTTTGCGCGACATTATGGGGTTGTTCCAGGGCGGGGCGGGGGGGGCGAATCGCACGCCCTTCTACGCGGGATTCGGGAATCGACTTACGGATGCGCTGAGCTACCGCAGCGTGGCCATTCCTCCGACGCGCATTTTCACGATCAATAGTAATGCGGAGGTCAGCCTGCATTTACTGACGCTGAATAAGTATAGGACGAGTTATGTGTCCATGCGCGAGATTGTGGATCATTATTTTCCGCCGGTTGGGCTTTTGGTTGGGGAGGGGGGGGAGGAGTATACGGATTTTAATTATTGGAGGGAACGGCCGTTGGATGTGGGCGATTTTGGGTGGAGTGAGAGTGAGAGTGAGAGTGGGAGTGAGGGGGGGGAAGGGAGTGTGAGGAGTGAGGATGAGGGGGGGGAGGATCTTGATGCGAGTTATATGGAGGGCGAGACACCTGGACTGAGGCAGAGTGTTGATGATTTGGATCGGTCTGGGATGCTGGGGGATGTGTTGGATGGGGTGGAGGAGGATGAGGGTGAAGATGTCGAGGAAGGGGACGATCAGGAGGGGGATGAGGATGGGGACGATGAGGGCGGGGACGAGGAGGAGGAGCCGCTGGCTGACGAGCCGCTGGCTGATGAACGGGAGAATGCTCTCGAAGCTGACCCGCTCGAGGAGGCATACCTGGGGGGATCAGTCGAGGCATTGGATCTTGCGCAGCGGGAGGAGCAGCAAGCTCGTGGTCGGAGGCGCTCGATGAAAAAGATCAAGGAAATGGTGGCATAGCGAGAGGGAGGCGAGAGCGTGATACCTATCGGGCTGTGAGTTGATTAGCGGGCATTTAAGGCGTTGGACTTGGGAACATTGGGCTGGATGGATGAAAATAGATGCTGTGGAAACGCCGGTGGATTATGAGAGCAAGGCGGTGCTGGTTCTTTGAAGAGGATACCCGGTAGACTGAGGGCGAAGAAGTTGTGACATCTCCCCAGGCCTATGCGCGTGCATCGCTGAGAAGAGTGTCATCAGCAACACCAACCAAGTCTTTCGTCGAGCTGCTTTAAATCGACTACGGCTTGCGTTCTGTGAGAATCGAGTCATTAGGTATAACTGTAACCCCCTCATCTTCCCCCCTTCCCCCTATCTTACGTTTAGTCCAGCCGGTTCTCTTCCCACGCAGCGAAATGGTATTCATACGCGACGAGGGGAGCGCCATGACGTTTTGGCATAGCCCTTGGACTCAAGAGCGAGGAGGAAAAATGCCATGGCACCTCTTCAGGGCCTTGTGAGCCCCATATGAAGCAGTGTCACCTGCAGCACCGAGGTTGTATTTCGTTCGAGCCGCGCTCTACGGTCGAGTACAGCTCGCAATTCTATGAGGACCGTGAATGAAAGTCAAGGCTTATTTACGTGCGAAGGCAATCGTGATACTGAAGATTGAAAGTAAAGACAGAGAGAAAGAGAAGAAGAGAACTCTCGCGACTTAAATATGCGATGCCAAGTATCCTCCTTTGCTCCTTCCTTCTGTCATGCGCTCATTACATCATGAACCCTAGTTCTAGTACATACCTTCCTGACATAACACTGCTCGTTCCATGTCCACATCATCTTTACTTCAATCTTCAGTTTACACAGTTGCCGTTGCCTGCTTACGAGCCTTGCTCCCATTCAAAGACAAAGAGAAATACGTCATGACAAATATAAAGCGGCCCGGATCTGGAAGTGCAGGTGATCGAGTTGGGAACCCGTAGTCCACCAAGTTGCTTAGCGTTATCGTTGCAAAGGACGAGCTTTAACGCATTCGGTATTGCGTTTTACTGATAATTATCACGACTCGTTTCCATGATGTCAAGTACCGTGACAGCGCACATTTTGGTTACACGTACTTCGAGCTAGTAAGTTCATACACAACATGCCGAGTTCTGGGAACTGATGCCACAGTGTGTAGAATCTGCAGCAGACGATCGCGAGCTTCTCGGTCATTGCTGAGCACCCGTCGGCGTGCTCGGCCCCCCAGATACACCCCGCAGTGCGACCGACTCATCCACATAAACCACAAAGTTGGAATTATACGTCGCCGGATGCGAACCTGCACACGATCAGCACATCCCACCACATTGGCCTTCCACTTACCCTCAACATCGCAGCTATCCCCGGGACAGCTTGAGCAATTGTCAATAACCCAGCTCGCCGCCACCGCCGCATCACTGCATTGGGTATTCACCCCACCATTCAGGTTATAATAATTCCACCCCAAGATCTCGCTATCCCCGGCTGTGCAGAGGACGCTGAAATCCGGTCCGCTGCTGCACGTAAACGTCCCCGTCTGGATCAGATAGTTGCGGCAGGCGATGGCGTTGGCGCGCGAGGCGGGGTAGGTCAGCGAGCAGTAGGACTGGCGCTTGTGCAGGACGGAGGAGGGGGACGTGGCGTGGGGGTCTGGTTGGGTGTTAGCGTGGTATTGTGGGAGGTGGAGAGGGCGCGGACCGGTAAAGTCGGCACTGAATAGCTGCTCCGATGTCACGCCGAGCGAGGCCAGGCTCGGCATGCCGGGCCCTGGGATGACGGTTACGGGGCCGGCAGCTACAGGGCCCGCGCGCTGAGATTCGGTACGTGTGCCGCGAGGGGAGCGGGAGGGGAGGGTGGCGGCGGAGGTGAGGGCCAGGAGGCTGAGGAAGAAGGTGAGTTTGGTCATTTCGGAGTCGGTGCGGATTGGTTAGGTGAAGGAGTTGAGGTATGATTTGGGGAAGCTGATATGGGAGACGAGGCTCGGGCGATTTTATATTCCCATTGACAGGATCAGATATACCCTACGCAGATGTGGATGGCCGTCCGATGGCCCGCGGAAATGGCCTGCGTCCGCCGCGACTCGGCTCGTCCTGGGCCATGGTAAGGTTCACTAGTCATGCTGACCGCTAGTATTTCACTGTCACGTCGTAGGCTTCTCCGGTCGGCGTATTCTAGATGTTGGTAAGTTTTAGACCTCCTGCCTTCGGGTAGAATCATCTGAACGTTTCCGTCCCGATGCGGAAGGTGGATCACGACGAGCCCGGATGCCGGCGAGGTGAGCTCGGAAAGGAGTTGTGAGGGAAATAACAGGCATCCACACGGAGATCGCCACTGGGTATGCTGAAGACTCTGCCCCTGGAACCGGGGAGAGAGCGACTCGTGTGTTTCGAAGAATTGGAAAACGAGTTGTGTCAACGGGTATCCTGGGGGCGATCATGAGGCTGTTTATGGATGGGAAATGCGGGGTGGACTGAGATGAAAGCTGCAGTTTCGTGTACTACTTGCTAATAGAAGAAACTGAAGTCCGTGTATAGTACGTTAGCATATTTTAATCACTCAACGTAGTCTCTTCGGTCGGCCTAGTCTGTTCGGTCTACGTAGCCTGTTCGGTCGGCGCTCAGCCTACGATTCGGCTCAGTCTCCGCGGCCTAGTATCTGGCCGCCCAAGATCTGCCTGCGAAGGATTTTGCGGGGCATGCGGTCCATCCCGTTGCAGATCCGGAAATAGATGGCTCGAAGGGGTGTCCTCGGCTGTTCAGGTGTCTAGAGTCTAAGGGAAGGGAGGATCAGGGGCCATGCGGCCGTGACTGTCATAGAAATGGAGCGCTCTCGTCGTGACTTCCGCTTTGGTATTAGTCCGCATTTGTAGCACCTGGAAGACAAAGCCATGAGGATGCAAGCCGGGAGTCCTTTGTTCTCGTGTAGCCTTTGTGCCAGAGTCGTCGCTTGGACTATTGAGAGGCACTTTGCGGAGCGTAGCTCCAGAGTGAATCGGCTTGGAAAATGACGACACCGATGCTCTGCTTCCCCTTAAGGTATTTTTGATCAAAGAAATCCAGAGGGCCTGAATGGAGCTCTTGAATCCTTGTAGGCTAAAGTTAGTTCAAGAGTGTGGAGAAGGAGTGAAGTCGCGGAGGTTGAAACATCAAATTCAGGCAGCAAGGCCTTAATCTGATCTTATCTCATCTCATCTCACCAACCCCACGCGCGGATGACGTCCAGCGCTCGGCCCAAAATTCGACGAGAGGAGACAACCAGCTTCTGCGCTTCACAACTCTACCCCGCTCTACACCACTTCGACTTCTTCTTTGCCCGCTAAAAGCATGCTGCTCATTGAGTCATAGCCGATCCTTTTGTTATCCTCTGATCCAATGGCTTCCGGTAGTGTGCAGGCGCCACGGCGCTCTCACGCGTCGCTGGTGAGTCCATTCCCTCAATCATCCACGGGCCATTGCTGCACCGTATCATTTTAGTCAGCTAACAATGTCGCAGCCTACTAATTCCTTTGGCGGCCATGCCCGGGGGCCGCCGCGTGCTCCGGGCCCCCGGCCCCGTACTGGCATCAGCGTCGACAACGTCCTGCAGTACTCCAGTGACATACCCTCAGCCCAACGCCGCAATCCGCCGGAACGACCTCAATCCCATCGCACTCCAAGTGGTCGCCATCCGCTGGATCCGAAGCTCACTGGCAGACTCGTGCCTCAGCACATTCCCACTCGCACATCCAAGGTGTCGGAGAAACTGGTACTCATACCAGAGACAGACGCAGTAGACGAGGAAAAGGCTGCATTTGACCGCGACGAGGACAGTGCACCCCCGAAAGATGAGGAGCTGGCTGGTTTGCGGAGACCTGGACCGTACGACAAGTCGTATGCAGAGAGACTGCCAAAGGCGCGCCGCGCGGAGAAGCTCTCCCGGGTGACGGCGTACTGCACGGCGGAGGCGTACAAGCTAAAAGCAACGGCCGAGTTTGTAAAGGCAAAACATGGCGCGAGAACGAAGCTGTACGACGATTGCTTGTATACGGTCTACCATCTCCCGCTCCTCCCTGGAAATGACGGATACCGCTTGCGGAGCAGTCCGGCTCTCAAGAGCCCGGGAGGCAAGTCTGTTCTCGACGAAGAAATTGAGCGCAACGAGCGACGAGAGTATCATGAGGGTTACTTTGGGGACCGAGTGCAATACGGTGTTCGGCATGAAGATGGCGAGGGAGAACTCGTCCTGCCTACAAGCCCGGAAGACTACCGCATCCGAGACAACACGATCCGCGCTCCGTCCCCTGGTGGAATCGCCCCCAGCTCGCTCCCCTTTGCCGAAATGTTCGTCTACAGCTACGGAGTTGCAGTTTTCTGGAACTTTACCGAGCGGCAGGAGAAAGATATTCTGGCCGACTTGGGATTCTCGGCGCACGAGACGGGTATCTCACTCGTCACGCGGCCGGCATCAGCCGAAGACTTTGAGACCGAAGAGTTTCATTTTGAGTACAACAAGCACATCTCCCGGCCCCGAATCTACAACGACATGATCACACTTCGCTATGGCGATCACATGGTCAAGCTTGCAATGTCACATGCGATTGCTCAGAGCACAAAACTGTCATCCTTTGAAGAGCGCATGGACATTACAATGCAGCAAGCACAGCCTGTACCACGGAGGCTCGCCTCCACCGGGAGTCTGGGGATGAACCGCGAAGAAGTAGTCAAGATGCTTGGGCGGCTGTTCACGAGTCGTGTGGATGTAAATTTGTGTACGTCCTACCCTTGCAACTCTTCTCCTGCTGACTGATTAGCGTCCAACGTGCTCGACGTCCCGAATTTCTTCTGGGACAGCGAACCCACCCTCCATCCCTTGTACTCGGCAGTTCGCGAATATCTTGAAATCAACCCTCGGATCAAGTCCTTGAACGAACGATGCCGTGTATTCCTGGATCTTGCCGAAATCCTGAGCGACTCCATTGCGGACAAGAAGATGACTCGTATGCCGTCCTCTGGCATTCCATACCGAAGCTAATTGTCCCAGATATTACCTGGATCATCATCATCCTCATTCTCCTCTCTATTTTTGTCACCTGCTCTGAAGTCTTCCTCCGCTTTGGCCTTCTCTCTAAGCAGAAGCCTCCTAATGAGCCCGGTGTCTTGACCTTCAACCAGTCTGCTCCCTGGAATACCAAGGTCATTTCCGCTCCTGCTCGCGGGTTTACCCGGTTAAGTCTCGTTACGGCATGGGCATTGACTCTTGCGTCGTTTATTTGGTGAACATCAGCTATGCTTACCTTAGCTACACTGTCTAAATTCTGCTTCGTTCATAACCGTTCCCTTTTAGCCCTCGTGCTCTGGAATGGTTCGGTGTTGAGCCTATGCTTGGATGCTCTCTGGGGATTTGTGGCACGTCAAGGCATTATCGGAGTCTTGTGTAACTGTTACTTGCTATTGGGCGTTATCAGGTGGGCCTCTTGTATCTACATCGTGAATAAAATTGCTGAACAGCTTACTTTTGGATCATTATGCTTAGTGATATCATCAATGTAAGGACTGCTACTGGCCCCGCTCACCTCATATGGCCTTTTATTCACGTAATGTCACCATCAACAAGTTTGAAATCTTATTTTATTTTTCAGCGTAGGGTGAGCGCCAAAGGTAAACTCTGGCTTAGGGGTATCAAGCGACCTGTCCATTTCCTGACTCCGAAATTTCACACCTTCTCAGCAAAGTCACCCCACCGCCCCGGGATCATACATCCCCCCGTCCTCTGGAAACGGCTCCACATTGCATTCCGGGTCCTCCTCATATGCCTCACCGATTCCGTCCTCCGGTCCGAATCCATCCATCCAAACCAGGAACCTAGCCATGACAACGATTTCTGGGTCTCTGGAGTCCAGGTCCGGCTCGAAGTCATCCGTCCACCAGCCATAGTATCCGACGTCCTCGGGAGTCTCACCCTCCCAGTCCAGGTCGCGCCACTTCAAGCCATAGAAGTCCCCGTCGTACGGAAGAACGGGCGCCGGCTCTGGAGCCTCCCACTGGTCATCCTCATCGTCGTACTCTTCCTCGAAGTACCCGTCACAGCCGTCGTAGCCGTCATCGCCGTACTCCCACAAGTCCTGTTCGGCTTCGAGCAGGCCTTCGACGTTGTTGGAGACAAAGTATCGAGGCTGGACGATATCCTCGCCGTGGCCCTCAGGCATTATTTCCGCTTCTGAAGTGGTGCATTCTCCGGGAGTGTTGTCGACATCGGTATCGGACGCGATGCACTTGGTCCTCTCCTCCTCGTCGATCAGCTCTGCGAGGAACTTTCTGAACTCCTTGGCCCTGGCAAGGTCTACCACCTTCTCCTGGGGCTCGGACTCGTCGTTGTGGTTCTGGGCGCTGGGTTCGGGCTCGTCCTTGGTGCTCTGGCCCTTTGGTTCGGTCTTGCCGTTGATGCTCTGGCCGCAGGGCACGCTGGCCTCGGGAGCGTCGTCCTCCTCCCCTTCCGTGTCGGCGTCGTAACCCCCATCTTCGTCCTCATCGAGGCCCTTGGACTCAGGCCAAGTGATCATCCGGCCCTTGAAGGACTCCAGGACCTGATCCTTGGAACTGCCTTCGGCCACGTCATCTTCGACCTCGCTCTCCTCAACCCAGCCGCTCTCGTACTGGCCACGTGCGCCAAGGGGACGGAAATCTTCGTCTGTGGCAATGTTGGAGCCCTCGGCGTCGGTATCCACGATGCAGTCGGTGTCCCCGCTGGCGATGAAGTCTTGGTCGTCGTCAAAACCAAATTCGAAGTAATTGCCGTTTGGGCCGTACTCCTCGTGGTGGGGCTCAGGGTCCGAGAAGGATTTTTGGGAGCTCCCGGGGTCAATATTGTCTGGGAGCGTCTCCATGGGAAGGCCCCACTCGTCGTAGATACCGGCAAGATCGTCGCTCATAGGCTGAGAGTCCGAGTGGTCTTCTTCAGTGTCCAAATCGGCCTCTTCAGCGTCCAACTCGGCCTCTTCGGTGTTCAACGGGGCTTCTTGCGCGTCCTCAGGGGTTTGCGCGTCCACATGGGCTTCTTGCGCGTCCACAGGAGCTTCTTCAGCGTCCGCAGGGACTTTTTCGCCATCCCACTCGGCTTCTTCACCGTCCCATTCCGCTTCTTCAGAGCCCTCTGGGTTCTGATCGGCCGGCAGGTCCTTGACGGGACGACCCCACGGGTCGAATTCCTTCGCGTATTCCGCGACATGGTCCACCCTAGGTTTGTGCTCCGTAGGTTCAAGGCGCCACCACTCGTCCTCTTCGATGCTCCACGGGCGGGTCGGTATCAGCCTCCGCCATGGCTCAAGGTCGAGCATGTCCAAACGGTAGGTCCCGTACTCCCCGTCGCTGTCTGTGATAAACTTGTTCGGGTACTCGTAATCGGACCAGTCATCGTCGCTCCAGTACCGAAAGACGAGGTCCTGGAGCTCCTCTGGGAACTCTTCAAGCCGCTCGGGGAGATCGAAGACAATCGCCTTCAGGTGCTCGGCATAACCGGGCCAGCACACATCCGGGCAGTCAGCCGAGCATATCTCTGAGCAGAGGTATGGGCACTCATTTGAGTGCTCATGGACGCACTCGTGGTATAGACCCAGGGCTTCGAAATCCCCAGGGAGGAGCTCCTCATTCGGAGGGGCTTTCTCGCGGAGCACTCGGGGACGCTCGTCGGGAAGCTTCATGGCAAGGAGGTGGTCGGGGATGCTCCTCATCAGCCAGAGGTCGATGTTGGAATAAAATTCCCGCATCCACTCTTGCCGAGCCTCGCTCATGGTGACAAGCCAAACGTAAGAATGCATCGTATCGATGGTCGAGGTGATGGTTGAGGATGTCGGAGATGAAGGTGGATGTGGGGTTTTGGTGAAGGATGTCGGGGATGAAATCGGATGTGGCGTTTTGGCGAAGGATATCGGAGATGAACTCGGAAGTGGGGTTTTAAAGGGAAAAGGTGTTGGTGACTGTGATGGTGCAAGTGGCAGCTTGTGATGTGCTTTGGTCAAGTTGTGAAGCTGCGTGGGTGAAGATGAGGGGATCTGAGAATGTCGTGGTGAGATGTGTTGTGGAGGAGACGGTTGTGAAGTGGCCGCAGGAAATATAAAATATAAACACGTCCACAACGAACCCTTGGGTCCTAGCAACAACTGTGGAAGCTCGGCACCAGTATAGAAGGACCCAGACTGCTTCGTCACCTGGACGACTTGTTGATATCTTGGCAACGCGTGTTGCGTGTCGCGGCCTCAGGTTTGTCCCTGGAGAAAACGTGGAACCGGTGCATGTCGGACGACACATATCATCTCAACCTACCCTAGCATGCGTGGGTAAGCTCCGTCTCCATGTTTGCGGGGGGGGGGGGGGTGCGCAATAGCGATCTTACCACGGGCTCACCCCACGAGGCTGGGCAAGGCTGAGGTCGACCATGGTTGACGACGCCCTAGTCTTGCCAGATCCATACCCACCGGGGAAATGCCACGTCGCCCACATGGTCGTTTCGGAAAGGGTATAAGTTGCAACAACGCAGATGAATCTAAAGCTTGTTAAGCGAAGTCCCAACATTTCGGTGTACCTACTGACCTGTATATTTATAAGGCTCGTACGTCTGGTCCGCATAGCAAAGGGCCTCGTATGCTCTAGCGATGTTGATATAGTGCCGCTTGGGTATATTGACCTCGTCTCTTATAACTTCGTACTTGACTGTCGTTCAATATATGTCTTCAGATGTTCGAACCAGCGGTGAGCATGCGGACCGAGCGCATACTCTACCAAGCAGAACGATGTTGCCAAGGGCACTCTGAAAACAATTTTCAAAGCAGAGCAAAGCCCCAGGGAAGAAGCCATGGTTGTCATTTGGAACTCTGAGTAGAAAATCTCACGTATAAACTGCAACCCAGAAATTCACATCACAGAAGCCACTTCACAAGCAAAGCCCGTGAATGGGCCGTTCAAGCACAATGAAAGAAGCACAGTCCCGCTATATATTTCTTCAGGAACAAAGCTTTGATAAACCCACCGGAACCATGCAGTTGTATAATCCAGCGGCAAAGGTGATGATGGCCTTTCGGCATCAGCAGTGACCACGGATTCCGGCGACCCGCGACAAGAACACCAACAAAATTCGCCTTCATTTTTGAAAGCGGTTTCCTGCTAACTACAAGTCCGTTTCCCGTTTCTTTGATGGTTCATTTGCTCAAGGTTCTTAGCTTTCACTCTCTGTTTTTGACTTTGTGGTAGAGATTTTGTGCGCAGGCGCCATATATTCATCTGAAGAGGTGGACGATGAATCAAATGGGGTTGTCCTAAAAATCATGGGAACCTTATCTCTTTGGCAGTTCAAAACTCTCCTGTAACTGCCGCTGTCCAAGTAATGAGACAATCGCGGTAGCTTTCTAGCTTGTTGATCAAACATTTCATAATGCAAGAGTCACCATCTCCAGGTACTTAGAATTTTGACATCATATACTCTGCCCCAGTAGCGAAAGGTCATGTACCGTACCCTGGCCAGCTGCTCACGGCAACACAACTCTAGGTGGGGCTCCTATAGTCACAGTCTTCATGGTACGTGTTGCCATGCTGACGGATTGTCAGTCGCACGAGGGACAGTACAATTGTTCTGCCGCACTGTCATGGCACCTCATTCAAAATACTAACCCCGTCCGAGCCGCCGGATATACCATGCTTGTAGAGCTGCAGAATGCTCTTTTCCCTTGCGTTTAGGGGAGTGACTTGGATAAGTCAGTAATGGTTCAGATGCAAGGTCGAACACTAAAGAGGGGTAGGTCAAGTTCAGCCTTCGCCCACCGAATATCTGAACTATGTCAAACCTCTGGATGTTCCACACTATCCCTGTCCAGTAGACGATTTCCAACTTCTCGACAGCGTAATATATTTCCCTGGTCATCCAAGAAAAAACATCCGCAGTGCTTCCAGAAGGCTCTCGCCTTGATGGCCTCACACGATGCTTTCCGTCGGATTCTGTTACTCGCGCTGCGTACGCGACTTATACACACAAACTATAACAGTGCTCACGCGTTCGTGTCTTCCAGGACTATTTAAGAAACACTTTGACTTCTTTACTTCCTCATCACAACATCCACATCTCCTTCAGTCAGTCATTATCGCCGCCAGCTCCATCACTGTCAGCCATATCACTGTCTGCTCCATCACTGTGAGCTTCATCACTGCTAGCCACATCACTGTGAGCTTCATCACTGCTGCTTCACCGCACAAGCACACCAGCTGCGACAATGCCTTCTTGGTCCAACCTGATGGGCCTTTCCCTCAGGACAAAAGCCAAAGCTTGTAAGCGCCTCAATCTTCATCGCCTACACCTCTGCAAAACAGTTACTTATCAACAAATAGCGAATGCCGTTCACGGCGTAAAACTCGCAGGACTTGCTCCCGTCCGCGGCGCCTCAAAGCTCGTCGGCAGCGCCATCAACCTGTGCAGCTCGGGCATCACCAACACTACGGGAATCGTCAGCTCTTCGAATGCCATGGGCGAGTCCATGGAGGCTGCGATGAGTCGCACCTCACTCTCCGACTGGGAGAACCTTGACCCGAACTGTTCGACTGGGTCCGAGAACAGCGGCACGCCGACTCCCGACCCCATCCAGGGCGAATTGCCCAAGGCGTCAAACACCACAATCACGGAGCCCACCACCGACAGAGAAGGCGCCAGCTACGAGACGGCTGCTTCAGGCGGTTCTGCCGAGCGCGAGCCAAGCTCCGTTCCTTTCACATATCGCAACATGTTCAAGCCTCCCGTTGATGACGATGGGTCAGAATGTAAGTGAAGCTCCTGTCAGTGCTCTGATTGCAATTCTTACAAGGACACAGCTTCCGACGATGAGGGGGAGGCCGACGAGGCGCCCGCCACTTTCGGCACCTGCGGCTCTCGGGATGACGGGCCCAAAAATACTCTCGCCGCCAAGGAAGAGCCCGTCATTGGGGAGATCGGGAATCGGGCCGCCTTCGACGACGCTCGTGAGGACATCGAAGGAGAGTCCAGGTTCAAGGGCTTTCGTTCCGGTGGCACCAATTGGTGCTAGAACGACCCGGCCGAGTCCGACTAAGAGTACGGCCCCGAGCCAGATTCCGATGTGGACCAGGGTGAGGATGAGTTCCTGATGAGCTTTACTCCAATTCACGATCATTGGAAACCCGGGTTGGATACGGCTAGCGATGAGAGCGGCGTCTGGAGTTCTTTGCGGATGGATACCCCGTGGGCATGGTCGGGTTGGGACTCTGGCATCTTGAAGAAAAATGAAGACATGAGCAATTTGCGAATCTTGATAGTGAAACATGCTGAATATTTTGGTGAGCATGATCCCGATGTATGAATTCTGGCATTATTGATCAGTGTTGGGACATGAGCACGATGAGTTGTCGTCCAGTCCCCCTTGTCCTTTTTCGGCTTGGCTGGACAAGGTTGACTTGCCAAGCCCTTTTCTCACGTCTCCCTTCGGACGATTGGTTTCGACGACCTCAAAATCCGTTCGCGACATTTGATTTCCGACGCCTCCTAGTCGACTCAGAACTAACGTCTTACCACTTTAATAACCTCATTCTTTCCACCTGAGCTCACAGGAAGCAGCTGCTATGCCTCACTCCCAGCGGCATTTACGACAAAGTTCACTAGTAATGCAGAAGTTGTGCAAGTACGCGTTGCGCTTTCAATGTTTAAGCTGAGAAGCTGAAGAAGAAATATGTACAGTGCTTATCTAAAATTTCAAACTTCTTCCACCCGATGCTAAAACCCCGCCTTCCCATGTCGTATAGCGCTTGCCTTTCTTCTCTCACTCTCACTGGGTAACCGCTCTCCCCGCAATCTTAACGTTGTTGCTACTATCGACCAGCATCTCACCAACTATTTGCGAATAGCCCGGAGAACCAACAATAGCCGGACGCATAGGACGAGCAACGACCTTCGGCGCACGGCCAACAAGAGTGGTCATGCGCTGCGTCATGAGCGCCAACAAGTCATTTGACAAAGTCGCATCCTCAGCATTCCAGTTCGCAGGAAGGTTCGCCCCATCATTCAAATCGGGAACGCTCATCCAGCCGCGCATATTGGTCATCTGGGCGCTGCGGACCTTCGTCTCGAAATCATTCCACTGTTGGTCTGAAGTGAACCCGCCGGAAGCCTGGAAATGCAGCATGACACGCGCGACCGCGCCCGCCCTCACTGGCGTACCTGTCACGGCAACACCGAAGCATGTTACGAGCCCGTATGTCCACAGGCCCATGGGTTCCTGCGCAGGCTTGGACTCGCCCTGCTGGACCGTCCATTCGTTCCCCGGAGGCCTCGGTGCGAGGACAGCGCTGACGGAGCTGAGGTCACGCTTTTTGTTGCGGCCTTGTGAACACAGCGAACCCCGCTTGCTCCATGCTCCAGAAGAGCTCTTGATGTCGGCGAAGCTCTTCCCCTTCGGAGGGGCCGGGTTGCCTTTTGGAGGGGCAGGATTACCCTTCGGAGGGGCAGGGTTGGCCTTTGGAGGAGGGGGGTTGGCCTTCGGAGGGGGAGGGTTGGCCTTCGGAGGAGGTGGAGCGCTCTTTGGAGGCGGAGCGCTTTTCGGAGTGGGAGTGCTCTTCGGAGGGGGCGAAGAGCTTTTCGGCGGGCCGGCGTCGAGGGCGGCGGCCCCCAAGACGTCCATGTCGAGTGCGGCAGTGGAGGCCATGGTCGAGAGGGCAGCGACCAGGAGGTAGGTGGTGATATGCATCGTGGCGGTTCAGTCGGCTGAAGCGAGTGACAGATGGAAGTTGTTGTTGTGGCGGTGGTGCTGAAGTGGAATGAGTTGGATCAAGCAGCCAGACCGGTAAACTTATATGATTTGCGTCGTATGCCATCTGAAGTTCAGACCCCAAAGACCGCCCCCAATAACCGGATTCTAGTGACAGATGAAGCTATTTGCAAATACGAAAGGGTGTTAATTGTCTAAAGAGAGCGCGCCGCGTGTACGAGGTGCCCGAAATGTACCTGACTAGCACTTAGCAGATTAAATGACCTGATCGGTCGAATCCTTCGAAGGATTCGACCCCAGAATCTGGTATTCATCCTCCCTGGCGATCTGAGTCCTTCAAGAGTCTAGAAGGTGAGGTTAAGCGTACAATCACACGGGCCCCATTCTGCAGTACAACGCTTGTAGGCTTTTAGAGTACATACCACGTCCTTGGTCCATGTGTCACCCGCAAGGGTTGCTAGACAGACATTGACCAGTCTGGTACTAAGGTTAGAACTGGCTCGCGCCGAACCGACGGTAAGTCTACTTCGCACATTGCATTCCCACGCCTCAAATAACTCACCGACTAGACTAACATAGCTAGAAAATGAGCGAAATTTATCCCCTAGGATAAGTGACATAGGGAATTTCAATCTCAGGATCCAGCGTAGTGGAAATGTCTACTCTCAGGTCGTATTTGGGATACTATACGTGGCTCGGCTCTGGGCTCGCACCAAGCTGCATCATCCGGTATCCGGCGGCTTAACTCTCGGCAACCATTAGAGAGCCCTAAAAATGGTTCAACATATTGCGGGAGGATGCTACATTTAGGTGCTGCCCGTCGCGTTTGGTTTTGGATTAAGTGCCCTAATCCCTACAAGTGTCCGTTTTCGGTGTCATGTCGCTCGAACTCGTTGAGCAAGATCTCTCGGTGCCAAATGCGGGACCATTTTTAACAGGTATGAGCGGAAGAGGCTCCTAAACTCCCATTGCCGCGCCACAATCAATCACAGTTCGGCCCACATCCGCTGCTTGAGAAGCGGCTGGTGTATCGTGCTCAGTCCGAAGAAAGCAGAGGTCCGAGTTAAGTCCGACGGGAGAGCACAGGTGAGCTTTTATCTAGGTATAGAACCCATTGGCGAACGCAAGGCACTATCAGAATGTTGCGTGATCGGCTGTACCGCAGTGACACCTGTGTTTCCTCTCAGGATGGTAAGGCTGAAAAGGGGCCTCAGGCATCTCAATACCTGAGGCATCCGCACGTGACTTACGTGATCGATGATGACGTCGAACGGCCGCGCGTCGGGTTCCAGCGAAAAAGTGCTCCGTACGTAGTATCGCACGACTATCACCTCATCCAACTACTGATTAGTTCAGCCTCTTTTACCAGCCCAAAATGCGTAACCGCCCAGCGCGCGCCCCACCGGCAACCACTTCCGCTCTCCCTTCAACCCTCACAGACGACGCCCCACTCCCCGCCCTCGTAGTCTTCGACCTCGACTACACGCTCTGGCCCTTCTGGGTCGACACGCACCCCACTCCACCCTTGAAGGCCGTCGAAGGCGGTGCGCATGTTGTCGATAAATATGGCGAGCAGTATTCGTTCTATGCGGACGTACCCAGGATCTTGACATCTGTGAGTGATACTGAGGCGCTTGCAGCAGTCGCTAGAGGCTGATAGTGATTGGTAGTTGCGCGAACGCGGGGTGAGAGTTGGCGCGGCGTCGCGGACATGTGCGCCGGCGCTGGCCAGGCAGGCGCTCTCCCTGCTCCGCGTGGATGGTGGGGAGCGAGTGGGAATGTGTAAGCCCATAGAGCTGTTTGACTTCTTGGAGATATATCCAGGGAGCAAGATTACGCACTTCAAGAAGTTGGAGAAGGCATCGGGGGTGGCATATGAGGATATGCTCTTCTTTGACGACGAGAGCCGAAATTTCGAGGTCGAGAAGCTTGGGGTGACGATGTGGCTTGTGCGCGATGGGACGACGCTGCATGAGCTGGATGAGGGGATAAAGAAGTGGAGAAAGCAGAAGAAGTAGAAGTTCTTTTTGCGAGATGGTAATGCTCATTTTAAACTAGACTGTTCCGTCTACTGATCACTTCGCGCCAGGCTTTACCTCGAGCCACCACTGCTGCACCCTCGTGGCTATTTTAACCCGTGATCATCTTAAGAGCAGCACAGCTCCCATCAGTCTTCGATGGCAGCTCAAACTTGACATCAGCGGAGTCATCCCCGCCCAGAACAATGACCGTCGGCTCTGCCTTTTGTCAGTCATCATCTTCACCTGGTACCAGAAAACTCACTCTCAGGGTCGTAGCGCGGCCAGCCGAGCTTCGACAACCCGTTAACGGGATCCTTAGCAAATCCCGTCCACGCATCACGTAGCGTCTTCGATAGCTTCGCCTCATTCGGCGTGTCCTGGCCCTTGTTCTTCAACTCCGTGGTGCCGAAAATCAGCGCAATTTCGGCACCATGCCACGCGCCCTTCGCCGCCGTGCAGCACGGTCCTAGCCCGTTGTTCGGGAACGACCCCGAGTACAAGTACCGCCAGGCCGGCACGCCGAGCTTGCGGCGCACATCGGCCGCGGCGCCGGACCCGCATCCGGAGATCCGGTTCGACAGGCTGCCGGGCTGCTGGCCGGAGGTAGCGCCTTCGTTGTCCACGTTTCCGACAAGGACGGGCTAGGTTGTCAGCACTGTCTGTCCTTTGGGCGCGGGAGAGCGACATACCGCCTTGATAATGTTCCCAGCCGCGGCCCTCGCTCCACTCCCGCTAAACACAGTCTTCCCATCCGGCTTCGGCCCCCACGACCCAACCGCCGACGCCGAGTTCTTGGGCACCGTCGCATCAAGAATCGCATCCACAGGCTTTGCACGCATGCACACAAGCGTCGCGTCCACCTTCGCCGCCGTCACAGCCCCGCAGCCCAACTTCTCCGACAGGTTCGACCAATTCACGACACTCGCGTTGCCAGCGCCGGAACCCATGCGCGCTGCCAGCGCCAGGTTGCCCGACTGCGGGATGAAGCCGTGGACGATGGGGTCTTGGGTGTAGGCGTAGGCGTAGAAGTCGACGGACATGCCGCCTGCGGACTGCCCGAAAAGGACCATGCGCGAGGGGTCGCCGCCGAAGGACGCGATGTTGTCGCGCAGCCACTCGACTGCGACGCGCTGGTCCAGGAGACCCAGGTTGGTGTCGGGCAGGCCGACGCCGGGGAAGCCGAGGACGCCCAGGCGGTAGCTTTTATGCGTTAGTGGACGTTTTCAATGAGGAGTGGACGCACTTGACGCTGACGACGACGACGTCGTGCTCATCTGCGAGGCGAGCACCGTTGTACGCCTGGTTGGCAGCACTGCCGACGACGAAGCCTGGGCGGGTCAGCGTTGGAAATACGAATGGGGTTGGACGGACCGCCGCCGTAGATCCAGATCAAAACGGCCTTCTTCTTTTCGCCTGTCTGAGGCTTAGACCAGATGTTCAGGGTCAGGCAATCCTCGCGCTCTTCGTTCTCCGCGGCCCCGATATTCTTCGGAGCGTTGGGGTTGTTGCGGCTGATGCGGGAGGCGGACTCGGAGCACGAGCTGGGGTGTTAGCACGGTCGCCTTTCTGAGCAACTACACGGAATCCTCTCACTAGCCCTGCGATCTCGTCAGCCAAATTCACCCAATATTATAGTCACTTACATATTTCGTCGCATTCAGGGTCTTGCTCGCATCCTTGATATGCTGCGGGGCCGCCCAGCGCAAGTTGCCCACAGGCGGCTGCGCAAACGGCACACCGAGATACTCCGATACCTGGGGCTTCCAGCTTGAGCCATGGCCGACGATGCTCCCGCTGGATGTCTTGACCAGCTGGCCGACATTCCAGCTCTGCGCCTGCGCCAAGCTGGCGGAAAGAGCGACTGCAATAAACGAGTGACGCATGTTTTCGAAGTTGACGACGGACTTGCTTCACGACCAACAGTCCGGCATGGGACCTTTTGTAGGCGTTCATCGCGGTCGGTCGTCGGTTTACCGGCGCGCAAACGAGCTATAGACGATGACGCTTGGGTGCAATTGCTGAATAGGGCAGTGGGTGAGTACTTTTGTCTATTCCGCTGGGGCGATTCGTCGAGGGGGATAGAATTGTAGATGGTGCATTTGAAGGCTCGTCAAAACTGTGTAGGAAGAATTAGGCAAGATGCCTCAATTAGGTATGTAATGCCGTTTTTTCACATTGCCCGTCCAATTTATGCCGCCCAGACCCTATACGCGTATTACGCCCTATCCATCCTGGCCACATGTAGTCGCGGTGGAGCGGAGAGTCGGCGACGAGATGGTCCATCTCTAGCGGGTGCTAATCGGAAACCTGGCGATTACGGTCTTTATTTGCACGACAGAATTAACGATCGCGACGTTGGCGATCGCTGCACGACAGCTTGACGTCGTTTACTTGCGGGTCAGCGCACAGACCACAGGTTCCACCTCAGCACCCAGACGGAGTGCGGCCAGCTGAGTGGGGCTCTTTTGGAGAATCTGGAGTACGTTCAAAGTACTATGTATTTTGATTGAGGTTGGTAAGTTTCTCAATCTTCTACAGTGGTGGCCAGTTTTGGGCCGTTCGCCTAACGTCGGGCACAGCTCGTGGTCCTGCTTCCAGTTTAAAGTGCTGAGGTGTCTCTTTGCTCCTTCTCGCATTACGAAGCCACTCTTGTGGGCTTCCTCGTCCTCAAATGCTTGGTTGCGTTGTACAGTGCGCCACATAGTGGCGGTGTTGACCAGACGCGGCTTCAGCCTTGCAGCCACTAATCATGTTGCATTCACCACCGATTCACCACCGATAAGGTTGTTAAAATGAAACTTGTTGTCCTCTACAAGCCACTCTGTATAATCATGGACACTGAGATAGCGGAAAATATGAAGTGCTTTTGGCTATGGGAGATTCGTCGTCAGATCTTCCCCTTCCTATTTAGGCTCATCCCCTTCACGGAGTGTTACCACCCAATGAGTTCGCGTATGAGCAAACATCTTGCTCTGAAAGTCTCAGTTGTTACTTGGGATGATGAATCTGGGATTCAAACGGTAAGCAAAGCTTTCATATCCTCCCGCTCCCCATCAGACTACAGCACAAAGATCTCGGGATTAATCTGGCCAGGGAATTCCATTTTATTCTACCGGCAAGTGAAGCACAGCGCTCCCATTCTTGAGCCAACCATTGTCCCCAAGCACAGGCCTCCATTACTATACTTTTCACTTCTATCAATGACTTTATACGGTCTGTGCTGTATACTCTGCTCCGCTGTCAACACCACATGGTCTGTGCTCCGCTCTACAATTCTATCAACACAAACATCCACCAAGTCTGTGCTCACTGGCTTTCCTGTTCCTCCACTCTGCAACTCCACAGATCTCGGTTTCCTTTCACCATTTCTCTGCCTCCCCAATTCTCTACATCCTCAATTCCCCACTTCATCAATTCTTCAACTTCCCCCTCACACATCCACCCCACAGACACTCTGTCACGCTTCGAGTACCTGCGCGCTCACATTTCCTGTTACTTCGCACCCAAAGCGCCACACAAACATCCACTGACCGTCCGAATGGTCACACCCCCATCTTCTCTCCCCCTCTCTCAGCGCGCTCAACGGCTCTCACGATGGCGAGCGTCTGCAGCATCGACATGGCTGGTCGCGACGACATGTCATACACTGGAGAAGTAGCTGTGATCCACTATCTTGAAATGCTTGGGGAGAACCTCTCCTCTGACGATGACGTCTCAGTCCCAGAGCACACTTCCGCCTATGAAGTCTTTGAGAAGAAAATTCCTGGTTTCATCCATCTCCCGCTCTCAGAGGAAAGCGTCCGGTACCTGGAAGTGAATCCGGGTGCTTGCGGCGACAGCTAGTAAGTTGCGTCCTTGCTCGTCAAATGTTTTTGCAAGACTAATGTCTTTTCTTCGAACAGCGCGACCTCCAGTGTTTGGCGCCACCTCAACAACTGGCTTGATGACCAGGGTGGGGACTATGAGTATCAGCCTCACTTGCTCAAGATCCCGTGGTTCTCTCCTTTCGGCCTCCCTAAGGACGACGGCATATATCCCTGGGATGCCAACAACAGCGAGCCGTACGACCTCGACGACGAACGTCTCAGCTCTCGGGGTCCCCGCCCGGCCGTGAGATTCATCCTTTGGGATGACGAAGAGCACCTTCCAAAGGTCCAGCAGCACATTCCTCTGAACAAGTACAAGGACTTGATCAACGCTCGCCTACACATCGGACCAGTAAAGATTTGCGACTTTGACGACGATGAAGAGTCCCTTCGGTCCGGAGTTGAGGCGCCTGAGTGCCCTCAAGAAGGCGACGAGCTCCAGCTAAAGGACTGGCTCGCCGAGGCGTTCTTCTATGATGTCTATCAGTACGAGGAGCTTGTCGAGATGGACCTACTGGACTCGGACGACAAGATGAAGCCTGTGCTCATCCCAATGAGCAAAGAAATTGTCGACCACATCTACAAAGCTCTTTGGGACCAGGGTGGACTTTCGATGCTTCGAGTCTTCATGCCTGACCGCGTGACGGAGCTCATGAGTGAGATTCTGCAGGACCCCGGCGTGGCCGACGCGATCATCAAGGAAACCAAGGCGAAGACCTGGAAGGTTCAGTATGACCCTGGCTGGCATGAGGAATGGAATCAATTCGACCCCTTCAACAAGAAGGAGACGGTTGTCAAAAAGAAGCATGATGACCTCGATGAAGACGATAACAGGCCCACCAGGGATACCATGAGGGACTGGGAGTGGTGCGGCTTCTAAACATCGGATCCGCGGCGGTCTCCCGATTTTAGGCTTCACGTTCAGTGCGTTTTTCTCTGAAAGCTGGGCCGGACATGGGGCAATGAACCAGGCGTTGTCTGGTTAAATGCAGGAGTATGGTCTGTTGCGAGGGCTGATTTACATACGGGTTCAATGGGTGGTGCTTGTTCCAGTTTACTTGATACCATACAATTCAAACCTGATCTCTGTTATTCGTGCACCCCTCAGCTCAACCCCTTTCCTGCTTCTGGCGTGATACGCTCATGACTTTCGACACTAACCCGGATTGCGAAACAGTTGTCTACACACTGCCCGGGTAGCTCAATCGGAAGAGCGTGTGGCTTTTATTAAGCTTGATGGAATGCTGGCTGCTGAAACCTCAAGGTCGCGAGTTCGAACCTCGCCTCGGGCTCTTTGTCTTCTTTTGATACTTTTTGTATCCATACTTGCTGGCATTGTTGTAGGAAGGAGACTTCAAATGATCAGCGCATCTGAACCGAATTGGAACGCAATCTCGAGGGACATATCGTCAGGACTTTATCCTGGAAACTCGACTTAATGTTTTTGGTAGTCTAGAACTAGAATGTGGGCCTATTTTGCATCAGCATCAGAATACATACAACATTACGAACCATCATTGAAGTTATGGAGTTGGCCACAATACAGAAGGCTAATGGTCCGATCTCAAAAGAGTGTCTGCGTCTGTACGAGTATCGTTCGGCGTCCACACTAAGTAAGGTTACAGCTGGCTCGTAAAATTCAGGAACATAAAAGGTGTCTTCGCAATGCCGACAATTGTGATGAGATGTAGCCGATAATGGATTCGGTTGACTGAGTCTGGAGGTGCGAAGTGTGGAGAAGCGCACACGTGGAGAAAGTTGATATGGTAGAGTCGCTAAAGGCCCCTGGCGGTACCTGGGCGGTATTCCCGCTGTATCCCCGCATTATGGAACCCTGCCGTTCCTTCAGCCTTAACAGCTCGACGTCATTGCTGAAGGGGCAAAAGCTCACCTCAATGACCTGACAGCATTTTTCTTTTGTCTCCACTTCTACAATACTCACACTCCCGGGTGGCAATGGCAATGGCGACATCTTCACGCCTTCATCTTCCCTATAGACAATTCGCTCCTTGCTCCACCGGTCGCCATAGCCAGGACACCTCCATCTCTAGCACCGCATGTTCCGAGACCGAGCGGGTCCCAAGTCCGGACCGCGAAAAGACCATGTCTCCAAACTCCAGGAATCCGGACGCAGGCCTAGCCTTCCTCAGCGCGCGGATCTTGCTCTCTCGACTGTCCGGTCGCGACGCCCGATTCCGCCTTTCCAGCATCAACTCACGAGGGAGAAGACGGGGCCTGATGTCATCGTCGCGTTCGACGGTCCGGACGATGAATACAACCCGCGCAACTGGAGATTTAGCAAGAAAGTCATCACGACGCTCTGCTACGGGCTGACGACCATGGGCGTAACCTTCGCATCTTCTGTGTACTCTCCTGCAGTCGGGGTAGTTGCGAACGAGTTCCATGTCAGTCGCACGGTTTCAATACTCGGGATCAGCTTCATGCTTTTCGGATTCGGCTTGGGGCCGCTGCTCTGGGCTCCGCTCAGCGAGGTCTATGGCCGGAAGCCCGCCGTTCTCATACCATATTTCATCTGCGCGTGTTTCACGTTCGCCACAGCAGCTTCCAAAGATATCCAGTCTGTGCTCATCACTCGATTCTTCGCGGGCTTCTTCGGCAGTGCGCCCATCACCAATACCGGTGGCGTGCTGGGTGACATTTGGCATGCTAAGCATCGCGGCGCCGCGATCGTCGGCTATGCTCTCTCTGTCGTGGGAGGGTAGGCTCCACATATGCCATACAAAGATATCATTTCTAACTATGTAGTCCAACCGTGGGTCCCATCGTTGGGGGCGCCATCGTTCAAAGCTCACTCTCGTGGCGTTGGACGGAAATCGTCACGGGTATATACATGATGGCCATCTTGGTTATCGATGTCATAGTACTGGACGAAACCTCTAAACCGACCTTATTGGTATACAAGGCACGCCGCCTCCGGCTGGAAAGCGGAAACTGGGCGCTCCACGCAAAGCACGAAGAATGGGACATCACCCTCCGGGAACTCGGGAACAAGTACCTCATTCGCCCGTTCGAGATGCTCTTTACACCGATCTGCTTCCTCCTCTCCCTATACTCAAGCTTTGTCTACGCCATTCTCTACGGAGAGCTCGCCGCCTTCCCAATCGAGTTTCAGCAAGAACGAGGATGGGACCTCGTGGTAGGTTCTCTGCCATTCCTCGCGCTCTTAATCGGTATCCTCATCGGAGCCGTGGTCAACCTAGCGAATCAGAAATACTACATGAAGCGATTCAACGCGAACAACTGCAGGCCAGTTCCCGAAGCACGTCTGCCACCGATGATGATCGGTTCACTCTCCTTGCCCACAGGCCTCTTCCTCTTCGCGTGGACATCGAGCCGGAATTCCCCCTGGGAGCTAACCTGCCTAGGCGCCATCTTCATCGGTCTCGGCTTCTTCACCATCTTCCAGGCTTCGCTCAATTATCTGATCGATACCTTCCAGCAGACCGGAGCTAGCGCGATTGCGGCGAACACGTTCCTTCGCAGTGCCCTTGGCGGAGCTCTCCCGATTGTTATGGCGCCTATGCTGCACAACCTGGGCATCAACTGGGGGTGCGTGTGCTGGCATTCTTCGTTTCCTCGGCTAATTATTTTGCAGGATAAGCATCTTCGGGTTCCTTGCCGTCGCAATGATTCCGATACCATACCTATTCTTCGTGTACGGCAAGCGAATACGAGCCAAAGGCTACTGGTCGAGGGGGTCTTTGTAGACAAAGGTTTCGTCACTGTACTTGTAACGATGCATGATGGTGTTCTAGACCAACGAGCGTAGAAAAAATCATAGACGAAGTCGATACTGAGCGCAATCACCGCAAACCGCAAGAAAGCCTTATGGTTCCCAAGCCCAACCATCTTGGTCTTGGCGTTGGCAGCCTTGTGCCGAGCAACCGTGGAGATTCTCGGCGATCTTCGGTATCGTGCCGTTTGTGGTTAAAGCATGGAACTGGGAAACACCAGTGTATTTTTGGATGTTTGCTGTGAAATGTGGATTCGTGGCAACGGTTGTGGCTGGGAAAGGAAGCTGTCAAGAACCGGAAGAACGGCCAGCTCGTCCTCGGCCCTGCCAGCGGCGTACGGCATACAGTCGGAGGGACCTTTCATAGTGGCCAGATCCATCAGCGAGGTGAAATTGTCATTAGCGACGACTAGCAGGACAGGCGCCTCATTCAATACTTATATGATTTGGCAAAAGAAACTCAAATCAGGTATCAAGTGTAGTGTTCGCATCAAATCATCCGACCCACATCTGCCGGCGCTTGTTGTAACCAATGAGGTCAAGATCAATATTGAGCGTCTTGAGCATCATGTCCATTGTGAAACTCTGTCGGAATCAGCATCGTCGCGGGTATCAAGCGGGATCAATGTTGGATTTACCTCGTCATAATCAGCGTTGTCCGTCTCTTTGTCTTCCTTGCCCTCTTCTTCATAGTCCCATGTCTCCTCCGTGTTCCCTTCGTCCCTCCGAAATCCATCTCCGTTCTCAGCTTCCTCTCCCTGTCCATTCGCCTCGGCCCGCTTTTGAGCTTCAGCCAGCATCTCCTCCCGCTGCCATTCTACCTGCCGAACCTTGCGCTCTTTTTCCTGGTCTCGCCACGCACCTACGCCGCCCATGCGGTTCACCCTATCCCTTGCGCCAGCAAACACTTCCTCAGCCGCCAGTCTCGCCGCATCGCGCCATTTGACGGTAAGCTCCTCAAGCTCAGCGCCCTTCGTCGAAGATGCTATCGAGACCGCCTGGCGCAAAATGTCGATGTCTTGCCGTTGGCGGATGATACTCGCTTCAAGGCTACGAATTTTGGTGGAGGTGATACGCTTGTCTGTCGGCGTCGTGGGTGCGTTGCGACGCTGCGGCGTCTGGTGGCTAGATGCCGCGTGCGTGGCCAGAGGTGTGTGGAATGAACGAGAACTCGAAGGCACCTTTGCGTTCGATTGAGGGGTCTTCGGGTTCGTAACACTCGTGGTAGCTGTGCCTTGCTCTGTCCGGGGCGTCGATGGGTGTGTAGCATCGTTGTTGGGCCGCTTGAGGGGCGAGACAAAGGGCTTATGAAGAGCATTCACCCGGCGACGCTTTGCGGGCGGAGCTGAAGTAGGCGGATTCATGGTCCTCGAGGGCTTTAACTCGTTCAATCTGTCCATGGCGGTGGCTTAGCCGCAATGTTCTCGCAAAGGTTGGAGCGGGGAGAATTGGATGTATCTGAGGTAGGGAAGCTAAATGGTCTGCAAGTGGGAGATCGTGTCGCAGTACTGCGCAATCAAAGAGCCCGCGCCGCCTTGGCTATCAGTGGGAGGCAGAACTCTGAGCTAAATCCGCGCATGCGGCTTCGGAGGACATCCGACTTCGTAGTTGTTTGGGACTGCCGACAGCACAAGCAAACAGGTCCCGGCCGCGTTGCTGGCCAGACGCGCACAGCGCAACACGCAAGGTACCTCATTTCCATGTACGGCCGGGGAAAGCGTGAAGCAAGCGACCGAAGGCGCAAGGGGAAAGGATCAAGTGTCAATAGACAGCAACATATCAGGGCAGGCTAAACATAGCTCAATGATTGATATCGAGGAAGTGATTACCTTTGGTAAGTCTGTTTCAAAACTGGAAATCGCCTCAGCCCAACAGCGCCTGGACTTCGAGCTTCGAAGTCGTTTCAACCCGGGCGGTGGAGCAGCGGTCTGTCTGAGACGTAAAATGGTGGAATATTCTCCTTCAGCATCGCAGTCGTTTCGTATGAGCGTAGTTCAAAATTTACCGTCGCATGGTAACTCAAGAAGCATACAAGCAGTGGAATGTCGTGGCCGTGGCTGCGCGAATCGAGTGACGTCTGAGATACGACCCCTGCCGGCACGGAACAACCATCTCCGAACACAGCCGTGATCACAGACAGCATTGTTAGCTCACCGTCATAGCCCGAAGAAGTCTACACATTTTTCGGTACCTTCATGGTCATTGATGATGTCGTATCCTGGACTGCGCCCTTAGTACATTTAAGGGATATGCTACGGGTACTGTACAATTGATCTCAAGTGAAATCGTCCCATGCGCTACTAGAGTTTGATCGAGATGTTGAACGCATCCAACAAGCGGGCCACTCCGCTAAGCGCAACCATGTATCCCACCAATATTGACATCGCCTTCAGCTGGCTTGCGTCAAGCGTCCGAACCGTCAAGTTCACGGCCCCAGTGAGAAGATTCGCGAGCAAGAAAACCGCCAGGCCGTTCCTGTTGAAGGCATGGAGCAAAGGACTGGTAGCGTTCCGGGCTCTCTTCCTCTCCACATCGCCACTGTCAGTATTGTGTACCTCGGGGAAGCAAAGACGCTCCGCAAAGTAGCATAAAGCAAGCTGCAGACAGTTGAACGCCGCGACCCAGAGAATGTATGGCAGATTTGCGAGCCTTCGAGACACTTGGAGATTGAAGCCACGATACCATGTTGTAAGGCCAAACAATGCGCTCCAGATTGCTGCCCAAAAAAGAAGTTTGCCGCCAATGGAATTGCGAAGCTTATTAAAATGCCCCTTAGAGCCGCTTGTTGTCGGCTGTGGTGATTCGCGGGGAAGAACAAACATCCCGGCAGCGAGACCGGCGAGGAAAATTGCGAGATATCCGAAGAAGGAAAATATCCCCTCGCGGTTCTGAGAGAACAGATTGTTTCGGGGCGCTATAAGGATAAAAGCTGTCAAGCTAGTATTGTCGAGCATCAATTCGTACACTACCCCGATAAGGAGTGCCAGCCCGGAGTACCCAATGTACGATGGAATGCGCTCAATAGCGGAATGAGCTAAAGCAACGAACGGCGGCAGGAATCCGAGGGTGAAGAAGAAGTTCCAGTGAACGCCGTATTCCGTCACATGTTCTGCATAGTCGACGCCTTTCACTGTGTACAGACGAATCAATCCCAAGACCAAGAGCGGGGTAGCATGTCGAATGGAGTCTCTCAGGCGGTCTAAGGGGGATGTTTGCTGCTGCAAGAACCGGGCTTTGAGAACAGACCTGGCAGAGACTGTACCGGCAGTAAAGACGAATGAGCCGACGCCCATGTCCATAAGTGAGGTACCCCAAGTCTCTGCTTTGGCGAACCGTCGGGGGAAGATTTTGAAGTCGACGGCCAGGATAGCAGCGCACGTGATGACCATCATGTTGCCCCGGTACATGGTGACAAAAGGCTTGATTGGAAAGGGGTCCATGTGACTCTTTTCGGCGCCATCAGCATGCTTAGGTGGCTTGCCAGGCCTCTTTTGCCGGCTAGCAGACCTGGGAGTGATGAGAAGAAGAATTGCCGGAGCAATCAAAAGCGCATTTAGCAAGATCGGGAAGCCGGAGTAGAGGGTGATGGCGAACAGGATGACGAGGCAGTTGAGGAGAACATCGACGGCAAAAGCTACAGGTGTGTATGGCGTGAAAGAGTGTGTTCGCGACTGCAGGACAGACCAAAGAAGAACAGCCGCCTTGGGGATTGTGAGCTTCACGTTGTGCTTCGTGACGGCAAACTTACGGGCATGACCAGCGTTACGGCGTAGATTTCCCATATCGGCCCTCCTGAGAGATTACTCACGAAGGCCTCCTTGAGCGCCTTGTAGTTATTAGATTTTAAGCGCTCCATCGCGGATGAATGAATGACAGAGTATCAGAGTATCAGGGAATGGCCACATTTCAATGCGTCTGATGTCGCGACCCCTGCATCAAGACCGGCGACCAAGAACGCGAACGCCCTGCGCACGGGCCAATCGAGACGTCAACCAGGATCGGGCAGAAAAAGTTCAGACCTCCGCACAGCTGCGCGCATCCCAGTTCTACAACTTCATCGCTCTCAATCTCGTCTACAGTAAACTCTCAACAGCGGCGAGTTCTTTGAGCGCGCATACTCGGAATTCGTGCGCTCGGCCCTTGTGCCAGTCCCATCCCTCAATCGATTCGACACGGCCGAGAAATCTTCACGATGCCGTCTCACATTCCCGCCAAAATCCAAAACCTCCACATCCTCCCTCTCTCGCTGCCGACGGTACCTTCCTGTCCTTACGCGGCAACACATTACCTTTACTTGCGCCCCGATGCGCCACCGCCTGATGCGGAGCCTACACCTGACACCGCACGTAGTCTCTTCCTCGCCAACCTGCCGATTGACGCAGACGAGTCCACATTGCGGCGACTCTTCAAATCGCTTGCTGCTGTGACTATCGAGAGAGTCGAGTTTCCTCTAGCCGAAGGCGAAGTGGAAGAGGAGGATACCGGCGTCGTGGTGGTGCAGGGCACAGAAGTACCGCTGTCGGGACGTGGACGGAAGCGAAAGCGGGGTCAAAGTGGCCAGGTCAAAGGAGATGGAGCAAGCTTGCCGCGGCTCTGGGAGGGGGAGCAAATCCGGGGCAGCGGTGGGCAGGCGGTGGTCGTGTGCGTAGACCGCGACAGTGCAGACGCTGTAATCAAGGCGGTCAAAAGACTTATCAAGCAAGGAGGAAAGGCTGAGTGGAAAGGTCGGGATGACTTAGGCGAAACCCGTACGTATTACATCTGTCTGCCGTTTATCATCGTTCAGCTGGCTAACATCACAAGGCTACCGCTCCCACCACCGCCTCACTTACCCACCCCGCGCCCTCCTTCAGTCCCGTGTCAATAATTACCTAGCCCATTTCGCCACACTTGAGGCTGCGCGTGCCAAAATGCTGGCCAAACAACGTCAAGTACCGGATGAGGACGGCTTCATCACCGTTACCCGTGGCGGCCGGTCCGGTCCTGCACGCCTCGAGGAAGCGCAGGCGGCACAGGAGCGTCTCAAGGAGAGAGAGAAGAAGCGCGCAGGTGGCGATTTCTACCGGTTTCAAACGCGCGAAGGCCGAAAGAGAAAGGAGATGGAGCTGAAGGAGAACTTTGAGCGGGATGCTAAACGCGTACGAGAAATGCGGGAAAAGAGAGGGAAGCTGCGGCCGGAATAGTTCCATTCTTGCGGCCGAATGGCCCGGTCCCGGCGTACATCCTTTTTTGGATCACCCGAAGACGTCGGTTCGGGACCTGACTTTGACAACCGGTCCGGTTGCCGGAGCGGGCGGCGCAAGCAGTGCGCGCATGTGTTCTTGGTTCTATTTGTGGCTTGCACCAAGAGCCGCTGCACGGTCTCTCTGCGCCCTGTATAGATGGCATTGTAGAGACAGCGAGATTACGCAGGGTGTCAGGGAGGTCGGCATTCCTAAAAATTTCGGAGGAGCTTGGAGAGGGACTCGTATTCCAAGTGGAGCTCGCGCGTGCCTATCCGCCATACGTGTGTACTATGGAAGCGCATATGTAGCATGGCTTGGTGAGGAAGACCCTCCAGTCGTCTAACAAGGTCTCGATATTAATTCCGACTGCATGGACATGGTCATGTCTGTACGCGCCTAGGATCTGATTCTGTAGATTGGCACTTAACCGCTCCAGTCAGTCCCCAGCCACTCGAAGCCCGCGTACAAAGCACGCCGCCCCTAATGACCTTTCTGGTTCTTGCGGCATCGATATAGGATTACATCATGCTGCACTCGCCCCAGCAAACTCGATGGGGGCGGATGGCAGCACGTACAGGGAAACGCGGCGGAAATACTTGGCACGATTGGGGCACTCAGCGGAGGCCAAGAGAACTAGAGACAGCGGGGCGGGAAGCGCCTCGCGGAAGAGTGGGGGACGACAAGGCGGCGGACGACCGTTGACTGGCGGAAAGCTTGGGATGATCTCGGCGATGGGAAAAATAAGCCGCCGACGTCGTCTCTGCGTTCCAACCTCCAAATGCAACAATGCGTCTCACGTTCGGCGGGTAACCGTTATCTCAACGGCGGCCAACCATTCAAGCGAACTTAGGACGCAATATTTTTTTTTCGCGCTTCCAGAAAGACAAAGACGTGGCCCATGCCCCCATTTGCAAGGCTCTGTACTGCCCGACTGGCCCATGGTTATTGGATTAGACCGGGTTGTGGATATTCCCATGTCGTGCGCTATGGGACAAGTGCAATGAATACTTGGGACACTTTGGACACCTGCACGACCCCTCCACATGTTCCTTCCCGCCAGTTTTACCGGCTGCTTCCTACCTTCCAGCTGTCTTCCAGCTGTCTTTTGCCACTGTGTCGGTTTCCCACTGCTCGGGAGTACGGCCCTGTGGGACATCTTCACCGCTCGCTCTCCGGATGGAGGAAGCACTATGAGGCGAGGTGACGCAGGTACTGTCCACTTGTGCGCAGGTCCTGTCCGGCTATGTGCAGTGTAAACTGTACCTGCCTTCTGCCGCTCATGTCCGTGGGTCGAAGCTGCCCAAAGTAGCCTCCCCGAGGGTGTTTGGGAAAGGACTCAAAACGTCATGGCTCAGCAGTGGGTAGTCGCCCCTTCCCATCATGTTATATTGGTGCCGAGGCGAGTCAAGCGAATCCAATTGGGTCTCTTTTCCTCTCTTTCTCGGTGAATTGACCATCTCCCATGCTCCTCGTCCTCCCATGCACCTCGAGCCTCCATCTCTCTTCCAAGTCCTCCACCTCACTCCACTACCTAACTCGTCCCGGTCCTTACCCCCTAGCCACTCTCAATCTCGTGTTTGCCTCTCCTCTTATCACGCTGGCCTTTGTTTCCCTTAATTGCTCCATTTGAACCGGATCCCGCCTTCTCCAGGATACTTTCTCCCGCAAACCCCCGCCGCCTCGCCCCTCGTTCTCATCTCTCGAAAGTTAGGCCCGAAACCCCGGCTGTTCCCCAGTTCCCCAGTTCCCCAGTCCTCCCCATATCTGTGGACAGCTACGCCATACTAGATCCCGGCCGATACTCATAATTTCTGCTTTCCTGCGGTCTTAGTTCTCTTGTGGGCATTGTTGGCTGACTGCCACCTCATCCCCAACCTGTCGTTCCTAACAGTTCAGTCTGCATTCTCTGCCTCTGGTTATGAGAAGCTTTAGTCTATAATTTGTTTGGCTTTGCGTGTTGTAATCATTTTGCATCCGATGCCTTATTCTGGCGGCGCGTCGCGGTAATTCTGTGTGGAAAACTTGTAGTACACGGTACGCGCAACGTCCATGTTTGATGATCTTCACTAACAAGTTTGGACGATAGCAACCTGCAACCCGCGACATAATCATAGGGCGACTCAGCGAGTCTCTGGTGAAAGCTGGCCGATTGCACAACGCCACTTCTCTCAACACTTGCTCCTCCGGCTTGCCATCTCGCGGTTCTCCATGCCTCCTCACATCCCACGATAGCGTCTCTTTGAGCTACAAAGCGGCTCCGGCTTCGGCCAAACTCCACATATCCGCCTCCGGACAATGTGGAACATTACGGAGAGGGCCATAGGGCCCGGTGGAGAGCCTGCTATTACAGATCCGTGGCCCAAGAAAGACGTGAGACACCTGCCGCATGCCTTCCAGTCTGTTGCTAAATTGCACACAGATCATATACGTCTCCATTATGGGCTTTCTCATGCTCATGGCCTTCATCGAATGGTTCATGTGGCTCGGTGCATTTCTCTTTTGTCTCCTCCAGACATTTATCAAGGCGGAGAACATGAGCACACGGTTTCTTGCGGTTATCGTTGCGACCATCTTTACACTCCTTCGGTTGGCAATCCATTCATCCTGGAAGGCTTTGCTGACCTTGTAGGGCCATCTTCCTACCTATCATGGTCGTCACACTTCCGTTACCCGCCCGCGTCTCACAGTATTTCCCAATCAAGGCCGTTAGTATCTTACAATGGTTCGCGTTTTGGTCGTTTGCTGGACTTCTCACAATCCCGTGGCTCTTTTGCGTCTTCCAGCTGGTCACGCACAATATCGGCAGGCAAAAGCGTATCAAACACGTGCTGGACGAAGCATCAGCGCCCAAAGTCGTCATCGTTATGCCCTGCTACAAAGAAAAAACAGAAATCCTTTTGCGGACTGTGGATTCGATAGTCGACTGCGAATACCCGCCCTCTTGCCTACACGTTTTCCTGTCTTTTGACGGAGACGATGAAGATGAACTCTATCTCAACACTGTCCAGGCGCTTGGCGTCCCTTTAACGGTAAACGGGTACCCGAAAAGCATTGACGTCGTTTACCGGCGTACACGCATTACCGTGTCCCGTTTTCCGCACGGCGGCAAGCGCAGCTGTCAGAAGAAGACTTTCAAATTGATTGATCGCGTCTATCAGGAGTATCTCAAGAGGAACGACAATCTCTTCATTCTCTTCATTGACTCGGACTGCATACTGGACAAAGTGTGCATTCAAAACTTCATGTACGAAATGGAGCTGAAACCAGGGAGCAAGCACAATATGTTAGCGATGACAGGTGTCATCACGTCGACCACTGAGAAAAACAGCTTGCTCACCATTCTGCAAGATATGGAGTACATTCACGGGCAGCTTTTTGAGCGAACGGTAGAATCAGGATGCGGGGCCGTTACCTGTTTGCCCGGTGCCCTCACGATCCTGCGATTTTCGGCCTTCCGCAAGATGTCCAAGTACTATTTTGCCGATAAGGCTGAGCAGTGCAACGATCTCTTCGACTACGGAAAGTGTCATCTTGGGGAGGATCGTTGGTTGACGCATCTGTTCATGATCGCCGCAAAGGAACGCTATCAGATTCAGATGAACACTGGCGCCTTCTGCAAAACTGAAGCGGTCCAGGACTTCGGGGCCCTCCTCAAGCAACGACGTCGGTGGTTCCTGGGTTTCATCACCAACGAGGCTTGTATGCTGACAGATGCACGCCTCTGGTACCGCTATCCGATACTATGCACGCTGCGCTTAGCTCAAAATACCATTCGAACCACAGCTCTCCTGTTCTTCATCATGGTTATCTCCCTCATAACCACCTCTCAGCGCGTCTCTCAGTTGCCGGTCGGATTCATCGCCGTCTCCCTTGGCCTGAATTGGCTCCTGATGTTCTACTTTGGCGCAAAACTCGGCCGTTACAAGATCTGGCTCTATCCGATCATGTTCGTCGTCAACCCCGCTTTTAACTGGCTCTACATGGTGTACGGCATTTGTACTGCTGGGAAGCGCACGTGGGGTGGTCCCCGAGCTGATGCCTCAAAGGCTTCCGAAAAGATTTCGCCGCAAGAAGCTATTGAGGAGGCTGAGAAGGCTGGAGATGACCTCAACGTGGAGCCAGAGTCATTCAAACCCGCAGCAGAGATTCGGAGACGCAAATCCGGTCGTAGGAAGGGTCCTGATATGGCGCATTTGCAGCCTCCAGCCAATGTCGAGGGTCGTTTTGCGCCTTCCGAGCGCACGTCGGATGGCATGTACGGGCTTGGCAACGATTCTGGTCTCACCCTTCCAGCTCCAGGCGATTTCGCACGCCACCCATATGGGTCACATATTCCACTCCATCCGCGTGCCAGCTTCGACTCTTTTGCTACACGAACCAGCTACGACAACTCAATTTACTTGCCGCGCCGCGTTGAGAGTTTCCTGTCCCCCGAAGACCAGGCTACCTACCACTCGCATCAGGAAGAACAGCGACCAGCTGGTGGCGCCGCCTTTGAGCGGGATCATGGCATTCAAATCTACAACAGGGACGGCAAGAACCGGTCCGCCACTGTCTCTGGTCCTCCTGGGGGTTCCGCAGCACATCGCAACCAAGACAGCCACGACAATCAAGCCCCTGCACTCTTTGGCTTTCGCGAAGGTCCCGATGCGCCCTCTTACCTCCAAACGCCGCACCCGCCTACGAACTTTTCACACCCGCATCCCAGCCATTCGCAACCGCACTCGCAACCATACCCCTTGCCGCATCCGAACTCGCATCCCATTCTCCATATCCAACCTCCACTCCGCGATGCACACCGCGATGCCGCCATTGAATCCTCTCCTCCTTTCCTCTCGCCCACGCTGCAAGCATCGGGCCCTGGGGCACAGCCCTATCTCCACATGCCCCCCGCTGCGCCATCGCGGTCCACAGCACGCAGTCCGCTCTCCCGTCGCAGCTTCGCGCACAGTAGCGAAGACTTCCGCGCTCCTCCGCCCCCGCCACCCACTCTCCCTACCGCCCAGGGGTCCCAAGGTCCCGCACCCATTGAGTTGCGCAGTCGGCTCCTTGCTGTCCAAGCCCCTGAACCAACGGCTCAGAGCCCGTACTTTGGAGCCGGTGACACATGGGAGCGTGAGGAGGGTGAGGCTGAGCGCGGTCGGCCGCACGCGGACAGAAAGCCTCGGAAGTTGACGCGCGACAAGTGGACGAAATAGACCTAGGGCAGGCCTTCTTCACAAGCGCCCATATTCTGCCCACGGTACAACTTTTCCATCCGCTGCATCTGGCGTTGTTTATAACATGCTTCCCTTCGGGCTGTACGTATTCCTAATTTTGGGCTTTTTCTTGTCGCACACTGCCGCAGCTGTGCTCATATTCTTTTCATTGATTATGGTTCCGAGTTACGGGCATCTGCATGGCGGGTTGCATTTCCGCTGGGAAGGGCGCCGGGGCGTTTCGTGCCTGCCAAAAGGGCATTTTTTGGGGCATTTAATGGTGGACGGTGGCAAACGGAGATGTGCATGAACTGGAGAAACGATGAGCGTTCGGTTTTCTGTCGTGGGCGGGGGCGCAGCGTACAAGATTGATGTGACATACAACTCTACCAGCAGGCTAGCGAGGCTACACTACTAGTTCTAGTTGGAGGACAACAGCGCTGAATGAATCTCACAAGCATGGCACATCAAGCAATCGGCAGCAAAAAAGCCTTGTGATATTTCCCAGTTCTCCGCAATGCAATGACCGTCCATGTTCCCATCAATGCTATACATATATTTTCAGAAGTCACCAAACCTGTCTCCCCGTGAAAGAATCAGCGATCAACGCTCTCTGCCCCCATAAGCCTAGGCACGGAAGGCAACAGCACGCCGGTTGTGCGTATGGCCGCCTGCCGCCGGCGCTGTCGTGGTATCAGCACCGGTGTCAGCATCAGTCCCGGTGTCAGCACCAGTATCAGTACCGGCATCGGTGGTGGTCCCAGCGCCCGCTCCAGCGCCAGCAGCGGCGCCGCCTTTCCCGCCTTTCGCAGGCGCAGTCCCGGGAGCTGCTCCAGCACCGGTAGCAGCACCGGCACCCGCGCCAGCTCCAGCCGCGGCACCGCCCTTTCCACCTTTTGCGGGGGCAGCACCAGCGCCCGCTTCTGCTCCGGTCCCAGCCCCAGTGGCGGCACCGCCCTTGCCGCCCTTTGCGGGAGCGGTGCCGGTACCCGCACCGCCTGCGCCACCTGCTGCACCGCCTGCCGCACCTCCGGCAGCACCACTGGGAGCGGTACCGGCACCAGTACCAGCGCCAGCTCCAGCGGCTCCGCCCTTGCCGCCCTTTGCGGGGGCAGTACCGGTACCCGCACCAGCTGCGCCGCCTATAGCACCCCCGGCGGCACCACTAGCAGCACCTCCGGCAGCTGTCCCGGCACCGGTACCGGCGCCAGCGGCTCCGCCCTTGCCGCCCTTGCCGCCGGTGGTTCCGGTTGCGGGGGCAGTTCCAGTACCTGCGCCAGTACCCGCTCCAGTACCCGCGCCGGCTCCCGCACCAACACCCGCGCCAGCCCCGCCACCGGTGATGGCAGCGCAGGCAGCCGGGCGAATCGCCGTCCTCCGCGTCGCACCCGGGCCAATGATTCGCGCTGCCACGGCCATATACGCATCAATACTGGGCAGGATCTGCGTGCAACGGACGGCATTGATCTGGTCGATCAAGTTCTGCTTGGTCTTGCCCTGGACGGACATAACCTGCAGATTGTTGACGACAGACTGGAAGACGCCGTTGGTGAGGGTGAGGTTCGCAACGCTGACCCGGGGATCGAGGCCGATGACATTGTCCAAGATGCCCTTGTGCGTCAACTCATCGACCTCGGCGAGGAAGGCGACGTTCGCGGCGCCGTTGAAGGCAGGGCCCGCGGGCGTCGTCTTGCCGATGTTCTGGAAGTTGGATACTTTGCCTGTGTCCGCGGCCCAGTTGTCGCAGGCGGCTTGGAGTTGCCGGCCCACGGCGGCGGAGACGGATTTCGGCGCCCCGGTGGCGCTGGGGTCGGGCTGCGTCGCCTGGACGAAGGGGCCGAAATCGCCGGGGCTGGTGGAGGGGTCGAAGGTCGGGTCGGGGTTTCCGCCGACCGCGAGGACGACTGGGAGGGCGGCGAGGAGGGTGTACCGCATTTTGATAGCGAGATGAAAGGATGAAAGGACTGGTGTGATTGGTCTCCGCTGGAGATGGTTTGGGATAACAGAGTGGTCTTGCCCAGCAAGTAGAAGAGAATGTATGAAGAAGACAAAGAACGGACCGAGTCACCTGTACTCGGCTGAAAAGCTGTGATGCTGGATGTGGTGCGTGATGATGGTGAGCATTTCGGCGGCAAGGCCGTGAAAATATATCCTTTAGCATTTCTTAGCATTCGGCCATGGCAGGAGGTTGAAGTTTCGATGGACTCTTGGTATGCCAAGGTGATTTTGCTCGACAAGAGTGCCTGAAACCCGTCGCGTCGGAGGGGAGGAAACAGTTGCAAAGGGCGCGTTTCCGGCGCAGGCACGAGGAAAAGGAGACGGGAAACAAACGACAAGAAGATTGTTTTTGGCTGTCAAAGGGTATGTTTAGCTGAACAAAGTTTTGGGGCGCGATGCGAGAACATCGCGACTTTGCTGCGGCGGGAGATGGTGGTGATGATGTTGGTGATAACGTTGTGGGCTCGACGCGTGGTGGTCCAGGCGCGCCCAAGTCAACATGACGTCGTACCACCACTAGCCTCTGTCTCTGAGCCGCATTTCGCGGGGAAAGAAGAGCGAGACAAAAGCACGACAAGTCATCAAACCCGCGTGTCTCCCAAATCGGTCGTCTCGAGACGAGAGGCAAGCCCAGCCCGTCGCATCCCTATTCCCCATTCGCGGCCCCTTGCCCTCACCCGCCTCAGAAGCCGCCGAGCAACCCGGTGAGCAAACCCGGCGGTCATCAGCTCACCCCTCAACAACAACTTCACAACCCCATTCCACTCCCGATGATAGGCCCCAAAAGACCCCCTCCCTCATCCCGGCCCCGCCCACAGCGGCAACCCGCCGCCTCCTCTCGCCCTGCCCAGCCGGCCGCCTTGGCCCCGATCCCGCCGAGCGCGGCAACACCCGCGCACCAATGGCGCTTGCCGCGCGCACGCCCGCGTTTCCGATCCGCGACGCGCAGTGTCCCCAGCATCCCTGTGGCAGACGAGGCGAGGCCGAGGAGGGACCGCCAGGCTCGATCTTGCGTGCGTTTTCTGACGGGCGGGATCAGCTTGGGCGCGTTTTCTGATGGCGGGTTGCGCCCTTGGCGGGGTGCGGCTGGCCCTGGAGATAGCCTGGTTTGGTTATTTGTTTCCTGGGGGGCATTTCGTGATGTCAAGCTTTGTAGCGCTGGTCTCCTCCTTGGGGGGATCAAGAAACGGACAAGTTCTTGGCTTGTGCCAATTTACTTGCTTGTCGTCGGCTTCTTGACTTCCGCTGGGGGCTTCGGGGCGGAGGCTAAAAAAGGAAGGCTAGGCACATCAAAGATCAGAGACACGGAGAGGGTGATGATGAAGGCTACGAATGGAATCAATGTGCATGTCAAATCGCTTGCTCCTGAGTAAACAATGTCTAGTCCTAGCTCAATGCATCACCATTCTCCTGCTTCAGTCTCGCGTAATCCGCCTTGATTTCATCCGCGAGCCGCCCCTTCGTCTCCTCGAGTATTGTGCCGACCAAGCTGTAGTTGTTGAACAGGAACCGCTTCTTCCTCTGCTCGGCGCCTACCCCGCCAATATTGCGGCTCAAGCGACCAAGCAGCAAGTCGAACTCTGCTCTCAACCGGCCAACGCTCCTCGCAACCGGTTCCTCATCCCCAGCCTCGGCACTGAGCTCCAGCAACCCAGCCAGGAAGCTGGCCAATCGCTGCGTGAGCGGGTGCGGCGCTGTCGACTGACCCGAAACCGATGCTCCCTGTCCCGTGGCAGCCGCCAGCAATGCGGACGCCGTAGCCGCCGGCGCACTTCGGGATGGAACCGCCGCTGCAGCGCGCTTCAGCGAATCAACGTGTTGGTCGAGGACTTGCTGGAAGCGCGGCCAAAGGAGCATATTCGTTGCATTCGTGTAGTTCTCCACAGCAGGCACTTTGCGGCGCTGTAAGTCAAAGGCTAGAGCTTGGTTTATGCGCACCGCGAGCAGGATCCCGAGTGCGTCTGTGGTGTTTTCTACCAGCGATTTCGTGTACGCTTGGCCTAGGGCGACCGTGGGGGCAAAGATGGCGTCGAAAGTGCGGGTTATGGCGTGGAAACTGTGAGTTGCTGCGAAGAAGTTGGAGAGGAATGTGTATTCATAGCTAGCATTGTCGATGAGGGCAAGGTTGAAGGCGCGGAAGGGGAGTTCGAGGAAGTGTGTCCCCTTGTTCTCACCCGCCAAATATGCCGACAGTGCCGAAGGCGACGGATTCTTGAGCACTTCCAGACGCCGCCCGAGGGAGAATGGGTCAACTGTCTGCGGCCCCTTGCCACGGCGTGCTGCAGGGTCGTCAATGGTCCCCAGCAGCTCAGTCTTGTCGATGCTGTGAAGTTTAAGCTGACGAAGAGCTGCCTCATAGCGTGTAAAGTGGTTCAAGTAATACCAGCGCATAGTATTGATGTAGGCCTGGCATATCCCATCCGCGAGCGATTGCTGGTGGCGGGCGAGAAAGGCGTATAGGTCCTGGTAGCCAGCAAAGGACTGCGACTGGATGATCTGAGCATTGATATTGGGGGACCTCAGGGCTTTGATTTGGCTGACGAGATAGTCGCGGATCCGTTCGACGGCCTTGGATGTCAGCCGAGCGCAAGCCTCAAAAGATGTAGCATACCTTGTTGTTCAAGTCGTCGAGCAGAGGCTTGAGATCCTCGACCGCCTTCAGTTTACTCCCATCCTTCAGCTTCGCCTCGATGACCTTCGTCCGCTTATCCAGCTCCTGCAGCGCCTTAATCCACGATTCATCGATGGGACCTTCGGCGATCTTGCGTACTATGGCGGGCGAGAGGCTGATCTCTTCCACAGTTGGACCGAGAAGCTTTTCTACAACACGCCGGTTTTCCAGCCTTTGGTTCAAGGTAGTCGAGCGCGACTGGAGTGTTTCGATCTCCGAAGAAACGGAACCCAAATCAGATTGGAAATTGGTCAAATATGTTTCTACAGACGAAAGGATGTTGTCACACGCCTGGAGCGTTAGCGAATTTCTACGGATATATAAGAGTACGAGAGTGCCCACATTTCTACGGATGGTATACAGCTCGGTCGGTTTTTATACATCGGCTAGAGGTTTACATGTGGGACTTGGGTATGACTTTTTTACGGGATGGAAGGTAGACCTACTGAGATCGAGCGGTGGAGATCTTCAAACTTATCTTTCTCGCGGTTGTCTGGCATGTAAGCAAACGCTGCACTTCAGGACACCAAACTTACATTCCTCGATCGATTGTGCGGTATAACTATGTACATTGAGCGGCGGCGAGCTTGCCTCTTGCTTCGCGAAATCTTCTAGGCCGAGGCCTCCAAAATCAATGTCGGCCAGCAAGTCTGGAAGCTGTGCGTCTCTTGACCTCTTCCCTTCACGCACCGGCCCGCCCATTATGGCTTGCAGCACTTGTAACGGATCTGCAGCATCTGATGGAGGCATACGTGTCCTTGCGGGCACGACATGTGGGACACCTAAGGTAGGTAGATTCGTTGTGGATGCAGCGGGAGTGGATACTAAGGAGAGGGATGACACGCGAGGGGTGGCATTTGGTCGAGGGGGAAACTGAGGTTGGCTGGGATATGGCCCGCGACGAGGGGCCGGAGAGTATGTCTGACTTCGGGGAGGTGTCCCCGCGGGCGATTGAGTCGCTACACGGTCAGGAACCATGGTTCGTGCAGAGAATTGGGCACGCAATAGCGGTGGCTGTGTGCTTGTCGGGGCCTAGAGGAATTAGCACATTCACAGGAATCGGGGAACCACGGTGATAGACTAACTGAGCAAATCTGAAAACTTTGTTCCACTCATTCAGTAAAAGAGGCCGAGTGGGATGTAAGTCACCACAGGTGCTACTGCCAACGCGACATGCGCATATGCGCGTCACCAAAGCACTATCTCCAATCAGTCTGGGTCAATAGTCGACGAAGTGACAGCGACAACGAGTAATATGGACGAAGCAGGTAGCAGTTGAAGGACGGTGACTGAAGGACAAATTTGAAGAGGTCAAAAGCTCAAGTTGCCCCTGCCCTCAAGAAGATATCTGTCTGAAGCTTTACCGCGCGAAGTCTACCACAGTACAGCTTCATTGCCAATCAGCCATGCGCCACAGACTCGCACGCTGCCGGATTTACACTCCACCCGAGGGTCAGGCGGATGTCAGGCAGCAGGGTTTCCTGGCCTTGGCCCGTGCCTTGACGCCAGCGAAAAAAGAGCCCCGCAAAATTCTTAGCACTTGGCGGCGCACAACTTTCTTGAGAGGCTCGGCCTTCCACCCCGATTTCATCCAAACCCCTCCATCGTCGCTCAACTCCCATAAAGCCCTTCCTCTCTCGCCGCCCTCTTCGTTCCTTTTTGAACATTGCACATCATTTACGCCAACAACACCCGAACCACCTACCTCCTTCACTACTATCCTCAAAATGGCGGACGATGCCCAGGTAATTACTGCCCCTCCCCGCGCCTGTCCTGTACCCCGCTTTTATGGATTGTCGCCTGTTGCCACATCGCGTGTGCCGTCAAGACACTGCCATTTTTCACTCAACGAGAGATGCTAACCTCTTGTCCGCGATACAGCATGAGCACACCTTTGAGAGCGCCGATGCCGGTGCCTCGACCACCTACCCGATGCAGTGCTCTGCTCTGCGCAAGAACGGTTTCGTTGTGATCAAGAACCGTCCCTGCAAGATTGTCGAGATGTCGACCTCGAAGACCGGCAAGCACGGCCACGCGAAGGTCCATCTCGTTGCCATCGACATCTTCACTGGCAAGAAGCTTGAAGATCTCTGCCCGTCCACCCATAACATGGACGTTCCCAACGTTCGCCGCCAGGAGTACCAGCTCGTAAGTGGCGCAACATTTGTGAATGGGGCGCATTTGCTTATCAACTTAAGCTTGACGTGACTGATGACGGTTTCCTGTCCCTGATGTCCGACGACGGCTCCACCAAGGACGATGTTAAGGTCCCGGACGGCGAAGTCGGTGACAAGATCAAGAAGCTCTTCCATGAGGAAGGCAAGGACACTAGTGCGTCTCTACATCATTTGCAAGAGTTTAAATGCTAACGAGTGCAGACGTCATTGTCCTGACTGCCATGGGCGAGGAGGCTGCGATTGACGCTAAGGAGGCCCCGAAGTAAATGGGCGGTACAGTTGGAGAGATTTAACGTCGCTTTGCGTGTCCAAACGCACGCGGCCAGGCAGTTGGTAGCGTTTAAATATTCTCCAAAGTGTTGAAAAGGACGTGGAAAGGGCTATGGTGTGTGTTTTCCATGTTTACGAGCATGGGTTCAAGCTAGATCACTACAGCCGGGCGCCAGTGCAGGCGGATCGTGATACCTGGCGAGGATTATGCAATTGACTTAAACGACGATTTTCTTAATGCTCTTGTAACTTGTGGCGACATGGCCAACACCATGCGGTCGAAGGACTCGTGACCTCGGACCTCAGCATCAGACAGCTGCAGCCAAGATTGCTCGCCTTCCATAACTCCAACATCGATGCAAACCGTGATTACCAAACCATCATTAGTTCGAGTAGCGCCTCCTCAGAAGATTAAAACTTGATTACTCCTTCGCAGCCTGGCGGAAAGTACCGCCCATTATGCGTGGTGAAGTCTGTGGAATTGACGGGTGCCGCTCACGACGGTATCGCGCTGATGAATCGGGCCAATTCTTCTGCCAAAACGGTCATCTTAGAGAAGGCGCGCGTGTGCGTCCACCAGAAGATGAGGATGCTTTCACGGCCGGCGGCCAGGGCCGGACGACAAGGCGACAGAAGGAGGCGGCGGAGTCTACTCGAAAACGTGGGGCACTCTTTCCGCTTTGATGCTGCTCAGAGGCGTGGGTAGAGATGGCTAACGCCCTCATGCAGATTTCCGTGGCCGAAGAGCTTTTGAGCTCTATTTGCTGGCCTCTCAGTTAGTGCTGAGGAAGCAAGTATGGTCTCTGATCAAGGAAAAGGGATTTCCTGAGGAATTGGAGGTAAGTTGAATCACCTTCGCCATCTGATACAAATAAACCTTTGGGCGATCTAAGCGGATCACATATACTTATGGGGTGATAGATGATAGTCCACGATCTATGGGCTCTTCGTTTGCAAAGTCTATCCACATCCATGGATACAGACCCATTCTCCGACACCGAAAGCCAGACACCAATGTACAGCTCCCAATCCGAGGACACAGGCGCAGAAAGCGACGCAACGAGCGTGGTTAGAACCCGCTCCACACCAAAACTCGTTCACATGCTTGCTCTCTGCTACATGGGCGCCTACCTCCTCCGGCTGCCCGTGTTCTTCAGCGACTTCTTTACGTGGGTCACAGAAGGTGAGCTCCTCTACTACCGCGCCATCAATGCCATTCCCCACGAAATGCGGAATCGTATGCCGGGCAGCTACCAGCAACTTCTCGATCCACGGACCACGCTCAACACGCGAAAGTTGCATAAAGCGGTGGTCCAGCTCTTCCACTCGCACCAGCGCGACTTCGGGTTCATCCTCCCACCGCTCAATTTCCCGCTGCACCTGTTTCGCTACATCAAAGAGCTAGCCTTGCCGCTCGAGGTGTACCCGGCAGCCCGGCGGCTTGCGGCTTTGGCTAAGTTCGACTTCAAGTATCCTGATAAGCCGCATCGACGCCGGGCTGCTGATTGTCCTGAGTTGCAGCTCATTTCGACGGTGATAGTGGCTGTCAAGTTGCTGTACCCTATGGACGGCATCAAGCGTTATCCCACCAAAGACGATGAGCCGAGTGCCGCAATCATAGATTGGGAGTCTTGGGACATGGCTACGAAGGCATACGAAGATACCTTCAAGAACCCGGATCGGTTAGGGTACAGCGAGGCAATGCAGGTGAAGGAGGCGGATGTGCTGGACATGTCAGAAGAGAAGCTGGACGACTATCTGGACTGGTATTCAAAATCGTGGCTAGCAGGCGAGGAGGAAGGAGTGACCGGAGATGCAGACTTCCGACGCGCTATCTTCGAGATGTTTCCAGTCGGCGAGAGTGGTGCTGTGCCAGCACAGAAGCCGACGAGATATGAGATCGAGAGGCTCAAGATTGAGAAACTGCGCGCCGTGCAGACGAGTCTGAAGCCGCGCAGGGCTATTACTGAAGATGAAGAGCTTGAGCTCGGAAGATCAGTCCCACGGCCGGGGAATCATTATCGGCGGTACCGCAAGGAGAGTGAGTTGGAGGGCTACGTTAAGCGGTTTTACGAGGTCGCGGCGAGACTGGCAGGCTTTCCGTTAAAGACAGTTGTTGATAGGGTCTTTGCGGTGGAAGTGGAGTTGATACGACAGGTGAAACGGACGGCGGACCAAGAGGAGGATTTGGACGACGGCATGAGCGGCATGAGCATTTCATGATGGTATTGGGAATCTAAGAGAGGAGTAAATGGGCACACGGCGTCTGGTGCGGAATTCAAACGATTGATACCCGTAGAATAGCATCTGCGATCTTCATGATTCTATGGCCATCGACTTAAATTCCAATTTGTGCTGGACCGAACATTTGAGTTGAGGTAATTGGTGATCAGTCGATGACATTTTGTTGGCCTAGTGTGAAATAGCGCCACCCTGATCGGGGGCGGAGGCTTGGCGCCGGCTCGCTTATTCCCTCGTCCGCCCCCTCCCACAAATCCTATATCATCAACCACCCTTACAGCGACCATCCACCAAGTCCCTTCACGATAGTGTCGCAGCCAGTACGTATCCCATGCCCATCGAACAGTTAGCAGTAGAGCACGATGCTAACCTCATTTCTCACCCACAGTGCAGATGTACGCACCCCACGACCGCACCGCTCCGGCCATCCGCTAACAGCAGCAGCTTCGTGAAGACCCTGACGGGCAAGACTATCACCCTCGAGGTGGAGTCGAGCGACACGATTGACAATGTCAAGACCAAGATCCAGGACAAGGAGGGCATCCCGCCTGACCAGCAGCGCCTGATCTTCGCGGGCAAGCAGCTCGAGGACGGCCGCACGCTGAGCGACTACAACATCCAGAAGGTGCGGACGCTCGCCACCCGGCATCGGGTCTCGAAGCATGGAAACGCTGCTAATGCATCTCGCAGGAGTCGACTCTGCATCTCGTCCTCCGTCTCCGCGGCGGTCTCATCGAGCCCTCGCTCAAGGCCCTAGCCTCCAAGTACAACTGCGAGAAGATGATTTGCCGCAAGTAGGCCGCCCACACTCCGCCTCTACCATCAAAAGCTAACCACCATAGGTGCTACGCCCGTCTCCCGCCGCGTGCCACCAACTGCCGCAAGCGCAAGTGCGGTCACAGCAACCAGCTGCGCCCGAAGAAGAAGATAAAGTAGACGACGGCTCTTCGGCCTGGCTGGCGCTGTTGGGGTTGCGGGTGTTTTCTTGCCTCGGACGGTGTAGACTAGGACTCATTTTACATGGCCGGGTAGGAATGCAATTATGAACTCGAAGACTGCTCCTGGTGTCGAGTCCTGGTATTCTGGGGATGCTGTGGGGTTTACCTGATGAAGTATCGGTTTGCTGGGGTAGCGTATCCAACAAGAATGATCCAATTCCTCCATATATCCTTGCAGTGTGCTATCTTAACCTTTCTTACGCGTGTGCTCGAGCTTCCAGCAGTGTGTTGCCAGCGGCTATTTCAACGGCCTCTTTCCATGGCTACTGCTTCATCAGGGGCCATTCCAGCGTCCTTTCTTTGCTACGATTCACTCCGCTCGCAAAGAAGGCGCCCAAGCCTCTGCCTAGCCACAGGCAATTTTCCAAAAGAAGAGGCCGCACCCACTCCGTCCTATTGCACGTTACACTGCAGTAGCATACATCCGACCATCTACCTTTCATCCCAACTCCGGAGAACCAAAATGACTTCTCACCGCCGACCCCCGCCCGTCTTACACCCCTCCAGGCCTCGAGGATGGAAAAAAAGAAGCCCGAGGCGAGGCTCGAACTCGCGACCTTGAGGTTTCAATGCTTTGAGGCATAAGAGCCACACGCTCTACCGATTGAGCTACCCGGGCATTTCTTGCTGCACCGAAATCCCAAACATCAATATGTACAGTTTTATGGCGTGTGTGCCGAGGTTCGGCTCGGCAGGGGCGTTGATTGGCTGGTTTGGGCAGCGGGACTCAAAAAACGTCATGTGAGAGCGCGATGGCTGACGTCACGCGTGGAAGGGCAAGGCTGAGTCGCGTGTGAGGGGAGAGGTGAGGGGGAGGTTAAAAGTTTGGGAGGACGTGAACTGCATTGTAAGAGGTAGGAGGGCGGTATTTCTTTTGAAGATGGATGACGAAGTGGGACTGGTGTGTGTAGTTGTTGGTTGTTGGTTGGTTTTTGGGTTTTTGGGTTTTTGTTGTTAGATTTGGTTGCAAGGCTGAAAATGGATTTGCGGGGTGGAAAATTCGGGTTGAGGGATTGACGTCTTTTCTGCTAGACAGAGGGATGGAATGGAATGGTGCTAGTGAGGGAGAGTTTTTGAGTGATTTTGAGGAGGTGCGTAGCGGGAGGTGGGTGTTGAGTAGGTTTTGCGTGTACGGAAATGAGGGTTGTGATGGAAGTTGCGACCGAGAATCTTAACTCCGGGGCCGGAGGACGAGAATAAGGTAAAGCTGCAGCGGTTCTACTTATGTCGTTATGGGTAGGTATACGCGGTGGGAGCAAGTCCACGAATAGATTTGGGAATGTGGACAGGATGCCATGTAACGGAGCCCGCATATCAGTCGTGAAGCCGCTGGCATCAAGTTAGGAATTCAGGGGCGATGACATCGTCCGTCGGCTTCAAGCGACGCGCCGGATTCGTAAACGCCCCCTCGCACACAATCACGGGCCACACATCACACACAGCCTCAGCAAGTGCAACACATCCGACTTTTACTGTAAACTAGCATACAGCACAGCGCAGGCCATTTCAGCCAACCAGGCCACAAACACAAACATGCGGTGCGGACCCTCGCGACCGACTCGCCAAAAAGAAGCCATAAATCCGTTCCATACCGCCGTTAGGGACCCGTGGTATCGAATGCGCGAAAACGCCGAAGCCAATATAGACGTTGGGAAAGGGACCAGTGAGGTGATAGTGGTACATGGGAGTTCGAGCCGGAAAGGGAGGATGGGGGAAGGGTAGGGAAGATTCGCTGTGATGTCGAGGAGACGCAAAGGGTGGATGAAAGGGAAGATATAAACAAAAGCAATGCCCTGAACACTGCAATTCCAGGAGGGTATTGCCCACTTAACGCCGAACACCATGCTAATGTGTGTAGAATGGAAGGGAGAAAACGGGGGCGGAGAAGTCATGAAGGGCATAAACCTCAAGCGTGAGGCTCATGGGATTGAAGAGGGATATAAAGAGAAGAGGTATATAGGTCGACCAAGAATCAGGATGCCAATCGTGAGTCCGCCCAAGGCAAGCTATGCAGTGCACAAAACCCAAAATCCAGTTCCAAGCTAGTTGCGCGGCTTCTTCCAGTAGTATTGCTGTAGCGGTCAGTACAAAGCTCCTTGTTGAACTCCAAGTTGTGCTCACCTTATGACTCTTTCGCACTTCCCGCAGGCCCGTCCGTCCCATTCCGGCCGTCACCGCCTCCCGCCGCATGGTGTTGTCGTCCATCTCGGGCAGGTAGTAAAACTCGTCCTCCAAAGGCTTGCCCGCAGCATCCTTGCCCTCGCGCTTGATCTCGCCCACGCACGGAATCCCGAACAGCATACTTTCCAACTCCTTCGCGCCAAGATCCGCCGCATCGGCCGATGTACTCTTCTTCAGATCCTTGGGCAGGGCGCTCATTATAGTGCTAAGGGGAATCGAGTGTACGCGAGAAAAGGCGAGCTGGTTAATGACATGGTTCTTGATAGGGCTCGTTTTGAAATGTTCAGTTGACACGATGGTGCTGGAGGATCGCGATGCTGCTGAGTTCGAGCTCGGAGCACTTTTACGCGTTTTACTGCGACCGCGGGGTCGAAGAGGAGACTTATTGAAAGAGGCGAGACTCGAGAGGATACTAGAACCAGCAGGACCGAACGAGTGGATCAAGGGATCGTTCTCGTCATCATTGGCATCGTCAGCGTCCGACTCGGCATCGTTCTCATTCTCGTTCTCGTTGTAGAAAATTGTCGGCTGCGGAGTGCTGCTCGAAGGTGCGGTAGGCTCGGCCTTGTCGTCTTCGTACACGGTGATAGTGGCGTGAGAGTCGCCTAAACCGATTTGGGTTGTGATTGACATGTCAATCGCGGGAGCAGGTGATGACGCAGGTGACGGCGGATCCATCGGCATTGGCGGCGGACTTGACGCGAGATTCGCAGCCGCACGGCCAAACGCGCGTGTGGGGGACACTTCCTCCGTCCCGCTCCGTGATGATGGAGTGGGCTCCACATCCACCAACGCTTCCTGCGGCCATCCGACCACCACACGCGAGCCATGAGCATCGATCATAACCGTAGCCGCCACTTCGCTCGTATGAAACGCCTCTTCCTTGTGCAGCTCGTATATCTTTCCCTGACAGTGAATTTGAGCTCCGTTCCAGCCAAGACATTCGATCAAGATCATCCGGTCGTTGGGATCGTACCACGCGCTCAAATGGACGCGGGAGATGAGCGTGTTGGAGTGCATTTTGACGTCGGCGGACTTGGATGAGCGACCGAAGGTGACGGGGCGGCCATTGGCTGGTAGCACGACGGTAGGCACATCGGAGAGGGGCTCACGGTCGATGCGTAGAGGCGAGAAGCTTTCGCCATCCAGGAGGTGAGGAGCTGGTGACGTGCACTCTAATCCGAGTGATGAGGTTGGGACGGGAGTGGGGTAGAGGTTGTCCTGCTCGAGGACATCACGTTTCCGCTTGCCAGCCGAGATGGGGGATGAGAAGAGCTCGACAGGCGGGAGGAGACCGCGCGGACGCGTGGCATCACGACGCGCCGATTGCAATCCACCGAGCGAATTTGGCTTGGAGGGGGATGAACTGTCCATTTCGAGGGCCAGGACGCGTTTTGGCGGCCTTGAGGTTGGTATCGAAGGTTCAAGACTCGAAGCTGTTCGGATGCCGTTGGGAGGAGAGGCGGGTATCAACTTACGCGAGTGCAGCAGAGGCAGGCGCGCGTATGCAGCTGAGAGCACAAGTGGGTTAAGAGACGAAAAGAGACGCAGTCGAGGCTGAGAAGAGAAGAAGGAGCAGAGGAAAGGAAAAGAGAATGTGAGGGTTTTGAGAGAGGAAGAGACGCGCGAATGGTGGTGGGTCAGTCAAGGTTTGACTTTGGGGTTGGGTTGTGGGCCAGCAAAGTGGAGAGGGGGAGGTGGGTTTGGGGAGTGGGCACTGCCGTCTCTTTTTGCTGGGCACTGGTAGCAAGCACAGGCACACTTGGGACGTGACTTTTTTGCCTGGAGGCGTGTGGTTTGAGCGTGTAGGCGTGTCTGTGGTAAGTGGGAATAATGGGAATGGGTGTAAGGGCCGGTAGGCAGGCCGTGGGGCGCGGCGGCCGGTGCGGACACGGCGGACGCGGTACATCAAGGACACCCGCAGCGCGCGCGACTCCGCGAGTGCACGCACCTTATTTGTCTGGTCCAGCCAGTCGCCATTTACGCCGTCCATGGCGGGCGCGGGGGAGGAGTGACAAGACTACGGTAGATTGATAGTTTTATCCATGGCGCCGCCTTCTAATCCGTAATGCATATTATCTTCTTCGACCGTCGGAGAGAAAGCTGCCTCTGGGAAAGCTGTGGTGATGCCATCAGAGACAGCAGAGATCTGATACCCGATCAAAGAAGAAGACGCGAACGAACCATTATTCTCTCCCCCTCCCCAGTCAACTCCAACTGCAAGACTCGACTCAGCCTGCGTTTCAAAAGCAAGGCGATGCATAATCTCGCCCCGATCTCTATTTCTCCTCCTTCTCCCTCCCGGTCGGCTTGCTGGCCCGAAAGGAACACTCGCTCAGCCTGATTGCTGCATCAATCCCAGCCACTTTCACCCATCCCGCGACCGCGATTCCTCGCGCCCACGCGTCCAAGTGGTCCGCTAAATACGCGCCAGCCCACCGCGATCCCACCGCTCCCCATCGCTGCATATTTGGCATATTGATACGGAGTATTGCCCGGGCTTATTCTCCCCCACCTTGCTTTGCCGATTGCTGTATGTCACAGCTCGCTCGTCCTGTTCCCGGAAAGTGGGAAACAAGAGAGCTGTATCTACCCTCCCGACGCTATGCACTCTGCACGCAGACGCGGACACGCATTCGCGAGTAAAATCCCATTGACACCCGCTTTCCACGCGGCGATGGCCCCCCTCGGCCCGCTTGCTCTCGCCCTGCCTCTCGCGTGGGGTTAACCCACAGCTCGCCCTCCGCGTGCACATCGTGTTTGCGTCATGAGGCGGGCACGTTTGACCCAATTCCTCCCGCCGGCTCGCGCGTAGCGGGGCAGACCGCAGAGAGCTCCAACGGCGCGTCTCGAGTATCCACTAGCGGGGAGCATCCTCGGCCGGTGGGGCCAGGTCAATGCCGCTAGAACGCGTCTCGCACTTTCTCTTTAACACTTCCCCCGCCTCTCTGTCAGCCGAGCCGTGCCCGTACGACACCCGCAACGCGTTTGGGGAGGCTGGTCGTGAAGAAGAAGCTCCGCCAGCGTTTCGAACAAAGTGTGTCTTCTCTTCCGCAACTCTCGCGTGCCTCGGACGACTCCACCAGTGTATGACTAACTATCGGGCAACACGACGTGACGGCCGGCACGAGTTTGAGTCTCTCCGCGCCATGCCGGCCTCTTTGCCTGCTTGTGTCCTTGTCTTTCCGGTTTTAGTAGCCTTGAAGGCACCCCGCAGGAGCTGAGATGCACCTCACTTGCTCCAGGTTTTTTCTTAGCTTCTTTTCGGGCCTTGAAGAATCAATCCCTCCCAGCCTCCCCCCACCCCACCCCGCACCTGACACAATCGCGCTTTTCTGAAGAGGGGGATCAACTCCAGCTTCCCCTCTTCGCGAACCATAATTCACGTCTTACTCGCGATATTCTGCTAGGGTCTCAGGAGGGAAAACTTTGCTGCAGTCGGGACTGCCGCCGTTGTGTCAATATTCCTGACCGACAAGGTGCACTACAGCTCCGCGGATTCGCTTGAGAGTCACTGTGCCACTTAGCCTTTCCGCTTTGCCGGTAGGGCGTGCGACGCGTTCCCAAATAGCGCGTACAAGATACGCGAGGCGTCGGGTGGGGTGGGGTGGGGCTACCAGTCCTCTCCGAGAAGACAGGCTTTCACATGGCAGCTAAATTTATGTAGAACCTACATCCATGATCCAGCAAACACTTGTTTCATTGTGAGAAAGAACATGAATGAAAGTAGCCTGGAGCCGGTCAAGATATCTGATTTGCTCCCTCAACGCCGCCAACCGGATACTCCAACACACTGATGTTACATATCTGCAAGCCCCCGCACTACAAGTCCAGCTTGGGCTTGGGCGCCTTCGACGATGCCTTCAGCGGTCCGAAGTACTCCTTGAACGCGGCCTTCAGGACCTTGTCGGACAGTTGCATGTGCTTGCCTGGAGCAATGCGGAATTCAAGACCATCCTTCTCATCCAGCTTCTTCAGACCCAACCAGTCCTCCTTGTAGATGGGCCGGTCCTTCAACGGGAACACCGTGCGAGTCGTGCCGTTTACTTCGGCAAACCATTCGCTCTCCCTCGGGACAACGGTGACGTCGTCCGAGAACTGGAACATGACCAGCTTGTTCAGCGACGCAATGTTCTTCTTGTACGTCTCATTCTTCACCTCCCGCTCGTTGTTGATGTCCGCCAGCAGGTTCGAGTACTCGAGATACTCCTCGCTAGCATTACCCGTCTCCGGATCGACGGTGCGGTAGTACTGTGCAGGCACCAGGCGATTCTGCACGAAGCTGCTCCACGTCCTCATCTTCAGCAGGGCCATAGCCCCCTTGCACATCCAGTCCGTTGTAGCGCACGCCTGGAACTCCGAGATGCCATTGTGCGGAGTGCCGAACGTGACCAGATTCCGAACAGGAGGGAAGTTGCACCTCTCGACGTATGCGCGGAGGAAGATGCCGCCCTGCGAAAAGCCCAGCGCATCGACTGCCGGTGCGGTGGAGAGTATGGGATGCGCAGCAAGCTCAGCACAGACCTGTGCGATCTGCTGTGTCGTGTTGCCAAACCACGAAGCGGTGCGGTCGGAGTTTGGGTCAGGATCGAGGCCGATGGGATAGACGAGGGTGCCTTCATGGACGGAGTCGATGAGCTCGCCGATTTGCTTGATGCCATCGCCGTTGAAGGTGTCGCCTAGACCGTGCCAGATGAGGACGGGGAGGGGAGTGTCATCTTCTGGGGGTGTAGGAGCGGCAAGAGCCAAGGCGGCGCTGAGGAGGAGGGTGAGGGATGAACGCATTTTCTGTTGTTAATAGTGATGGAAGGTAGTCGATGGTTGAGAAGCTTCAAGACGATGGTCGTCGAGGTGGCACCTGGTGGTGACTGCACCGCCACAATCCGCCACTGCCAAGTTGGCAGGCAGTCGTCTGTGCACGTGGCTGGCCCAGACTACCGGTACATAAATCTAGCCTTCCCCTGGATCACCTCTGCCTCGGTACTACGTACAGATGTACATGGTCCAAATCTTTGTTCCTCCTCATACTCCGTATATTTTGACTTTTGTGAGTAGCTGTCAAGGTGCTTTTGGTTTTTAAGATTTTGTGGCTATCAGTAATATTCTGCTTCACCCCCGAAAGCTAATGTCTTCGAAGTTTCGGTCCACATGGGAACCTTTGCACTATCCTCTCGAGTGCCTGGCTCCCTGGCTTCAGGAGCTCACGTGCCGCCTTCATAATGCTTTGCACCACTGGCCTGGATCCAGACCATCGGCTAGTATTTCTTCATGTCCTTCCATCCTTCCCCCCTTAAGTCGGGTCTTGCAATTACCTACGACTGATGCAATTGCAGATATAATATCCCAATAGACACTCCCGAAACAAACTCCACCAGGGAATGGCAGACGTGAAGGCCACTTCCGATGTAATGCACTTCTTAACCTATGCCGACAATTACGATTGGATGCCAGAGGCTTGTACAAGCCCCCTCTGTGTCTGTCAGGTATATATATTATAGCCAACCTGGCTCTCGACAACTCACGTTCAGCTTCACGTTACCGTCGACATCTATTTCAAAGGGCAACATCAGAACAGCAGCGGCAATGCATCTTCTGCCTCCCCTTGGTATAATATCAGGCAAGTCATTTTTTGTCTCTACCGGATAGCGATACGCTATGTCGTTGCTCTTCTAAGGGACCATATGCCGGCCAAATGGGAACGACGTTGGACTCCGTGTACTGCGCCGGGTCCACGAGATTCCGTAGCACGGGCTTCAATTGTACAAACTTGGCACTCCCACAAGTCTGCCGGCTTGGACCGTGCTTCCAAGACGGCAATGCTTTGTGGAATGGTGAATGGTGCTCGTGCGCCGTCCACAAAAGCTAAACAACTGCTACAGCTTTCTCTCTACCATCTTCCTCGCAACTACCACCAACAACCTCCCTCTGCTTTGAAACCACCGAGTTCCCCGCTTCCCACAACGCTTGACAATCCTGATCCAGTACGTTATTGACAAGACTTTGATCGTATCTCTTAACGTCTTCCGTAATATCGTTCAATATGAAGTACGAGCAGCTTCACACTGCGGGTTGCAACCGGTTGCTGATATCCATAGCATAGGCATTGTCCTCCGGCCTCAAACCGCCATCATGAGTAGGAACACAGTCCCTCCTCTCAACTATGTGCAGCTGTACATGGGGCCGGGCCCATCCGGATTGGTGCCCGTCGGAGATCCTGTGCCTGCCATGAGTGGGCTGATCCCGGCCATCCCAACTCCTCCGACTCGTGTGCAGCCACGTCAATTCGCCGAGCACGCCCCGCTTGTACTTTCGCCTGATGTTGCCATCAAGTACAAGCCTCAGAAGCTTCCCGCGCGGGCCAACAAGTGCAACTACGTCGAGTTCCATGGTGACCAGATCTCCATCTGCGGCAAATCGTGTCCGCGTCGTAATGATCTCTTCCTGGACGTCTGCTCCGCTCATCAGGACGAGAAGATTCCGGCGATCAAGTGCATCTTCGTCGACGATGATGGTAAGCCTTGCGGCGAGCGCATTCGACCGAATCCGCCGGAGTTCGACCTCTGCCACAAGCATCGGGGCTGGAAGGTTATGCCTTGCCATATCATGAGGATCCCCACGGAGCTGCGGCGCGAGATCTTCACATACCTCCTTCCGGACAAGCCGATCTCGGCCTTCAATTCTCGCCCTGTGCCTCTGCGCCAGGACAAGGTGGCGTGCACCCTAGGCTTGCTCCGTGTCAACAAGACCATAAATAAGGAAGCCTCTGAAGTTCTTTACGGCACTCATCCCTACACCGCCGTCGTTGCTGATAGGACGATTGCCGTCTGCGGTCGGATGGTCTTTCCCCACTCTCTCGACGACTCCCCGTACGGCATGCCAACGCGCTGGGATCCGGCGATGTTCCGTCATATTCGGAACGTTCGCATACAGTTGAACCTCCTCAAAATCAAGGAGGGCTCCGGCCATTTCGCGGACTTCGAGGTTCGCATGTGGAACTTGCGCGACTCGGTTCTTCAGCTTGCCAAGATTATCAATCGCCACAAGCTCGTCCACACGCTTACGGTAGTCCTCTGCGTGCACAACGTCCATGACAAGTGGAACGACGATGATGTCTTCGAAATGGCTAAGTTAGTCACGGAACCGCTTCTTTTCCTCCGCAACATCACGCACGTCTCTCTGGAGTTCGTCTACGAAGTCGTCTCCCAGGAGTGGATCGCGCCATCGGTGTATATTATGGACCACGTTGAGCCCACTCAAGCCATAGATGCACAGGGAAATGTCACCATGGACGATAATGTACTCACATTCGACGTTCCGACCACCATTTACTCCCCGAAGGTCCCGCCGATGACAGTCCTGAAGCAGCTCACCGAGCACGAAGACTTTCTCACCTACAAAGAGAAGTTCCAGACCACTCTGCGCCTGCTTGTCGGAACTCCCGGTCCTCTCGCCTATGGCCCCGCTCTCATTCCCACTCCAGAGTGGCATCGTGTGTGCGGCTATTACCAGAAGATGGTCGACCTTTCACGTCGGCTCCGGCAGCACTATTCCGCTCGCATGCCAGACGGTAAGGAAGGCTTCATTCACCGCGCGCGCCTGCTTCGCGAGATTGGCGATGAGACGGGCCTGCAGAAGCTGTTCGACGAGCTAGAGAAGAAGATGGATGATATCATCAAGAAAGATCTGCGGACGTTGAAGTTGAAGCATGCTCGCGTCAAGCGTGATATCCAGGATGTGGCGAATTCTGATGTGCTCTGCACCTGCACGGAGTGCCTCGCGCATGAGGATGAGGAGGAAGAGTCTGACTATGACGGCGACGACAACGGCGACAACGACGACGATGACGCTGAGGACATGGATGTCGACGATGATTATACGGATTATTAGGAGTTCCGCGCTCGGCTCGCACGACCTGTGGGCAGCATACGGAGCAATGATCACCATGACAGATTACGATTACGAGAATGGACGCATTTATGACATAACATGACGAGATACCCTGGGACAACAAATACGGAGTTCGAGGTGGCACCACTTTCTGTGGTTTGCTTTTAGTTTAGTCTCATTGAGTAATGGAAAGATGGTTCATGAATTGCAGTGATCGTGATGAGTGACATGAAGCAGCAGCTAACCCGCTGCGATTCTGTGCTTGTCTCATCGAACCCTGGGCAGCTATTATGATGGCGAAGGGAAAAAGCGAATGCATTCGTGGGAGCTTGTGGCGGGATACATGATCAAATTTTCTGGTGAACATGGAACACATGAAAATCAGTTCGATGGGGGCAAAGTTCATTACACAGGCAACGCAACAGTGCAAACTGAAGGTTGAAGTAGAGGACCAAGAGAGGAAGAGAGTCAGAGACTCTCGAAACTCAGATACACGATGCCAAGTATCCTCCTTTGCTCCTTCCCTTCCATCATGCGCTCATCACATCATGACCCGTAGTATGCGCCTTCCTGACATATCAATGTTCCTTCCATAACAACATCACACGTAAACCCAATAGCAGAAATTAGACTATTGAATTACCCATTCCATACCGAATCAACCCTATCAAGACATTGAAGCAAAACCTCCATCATCCTGGACGCCCGAACAGACAGACCATCTATCCACCGTCCGAAAAGAAATCATTGGTTCCGAACGCCAGAGAACCCATCATCCCATGCGCCATACTGGTGCCGGAACGCTTCGAGACAGGATCCGGAAGAGAACCGAGGAAAGGGGGTATGTTGTGAGTGGGGGAAAAGGAGGAAATATGAACTATGAAATTATAGAAGGTGAGAGTGTGGAGGCGTTGATGGTATGTGATTGTTGAATTGCCGTACACCACGGCATGAGATGAGAGATGTCCGTGGATCTAAGACTGGCAAATATGATCGAGGTCATCTTCCATGTCGATGTCGAGATCAGGATCAACGAAAGGCGCGTTATAGCGTCCGTCAAACCGCTCATCATCAGTAACAGTGTTGCTGCGCTTCCGCTTGTCGGCCATCTCAGTATCCGATAGCATTTGACAACCAGGCTGGTGCCCCATCTCCCGCTGAGCCTTGATGATCCCTTCGTAAGTGAGGAGCACTTGCTTGGCGTCATCGCTGAAGGCCGAGCTGAAGCGCCGACGCTGTGTCATCAAGATAGCATCGTTCATCTTAACTCCTTCCACGATCTCCATGAGGTACGCAGCGATGACCGTTGGAGCGAGATCGTTTCCGGTGTCGCAGTAGACGAGAACATTGCATTCAGCCCCCTGATCGTGCGCCCTCCGAACGTAGGCGTTGATGGTCATCATGCAATGAGCAAAGATGCGAATGCAGTCCCGCTGATGGCCAAGCTGGAGGAGATGATAAGCTGCGCCAACGCTATTGGCAGCAGCAACAACCGTTTTCTGCATTCTCTCGGTCATGGAATGGGAAATGGCTATGCCGATCATGAGGGTGATGTTGTTGTCCGTGAGAAAGTACCGGTCACGCGCGGCGCTTTTCGGACCAATCCAGAGGAAGGACAGGATTTGCTGTGCCTCGTGGCGGCACTGGTATTCCCAGTCGATCATCGGCTCCCGGAGTACTTTCGCAAAGCCGGTGCCGTTCAGGAATGAAATGTCGAGAGCAGGATCCGAGAGCGAAATGATCCTGTCATGCGGGACTTCCTCATGGGGAGTAGCCCAAGGCTCTCCAGGAATGTAGATTTGCGGTGGCTGGGGGAGAGCAAGGCTGTATGTGTACTCCCGCAATGCAGCAGCACTTGGGATGTGGTTGGTCTCCATGGTTGGCGCAAGTTCCGCTTGAGGCTTTTATGTTGGAGAAGTGTGCTGCCCAGTGATGAGTATCCGGTATGAAGAGTTTGGTGGTGGAAAAGTGTGGCGGAGTGGATGATATCAGCGATGGCTTTAGCAATAGCTCCGTAGTCGATGTTGTGAATTATGCCGTCACGTGGGGGACACGGTTTGCTGTTTGCATCACGAGCGGAAGAGGAGCTCCGGCTCGCTCTTGCTGAATTGAGGGAACCACTGGTATAGATTCACAGCGTCCATAAGGATGTATCTGCGAGTTCTCTGATTGACCTTTTCATCATGGTTGAGGTACAAAGCTGCGAGAAGGAAGGAGTCTGGGAGTGAACATGTTGGAGATGTGGTCAGACCCCTGCGGACCAAACAAAAGGCCAAGATGCCGAGAAAGCGCCACACCCGTCGAGAAAATGTGGCGCAGCTGGAGGTGGGGTCGGACAATCGAGATGGAACCGCCATCGATGTCATGTTTGCCAACGTACAGTCGGCCGTTTACCCCGCGGGTAGGAGATATTCAACTACAAGGAATAGCATAAAATTTGCCATAACCCATCCCACCTAGCATTCGACTACAAGGCGAAGGTCCACCACGTGTATATGATAGAGCGACGCCGACTGATGGTTCGGCTTCTTTGTGTCGGTACCGGTGACTGGAGAAAGGTTCGACATATAAGCTGAGGTATCGCTGCAAGTCTGTGTTTCAGATTGCGGTTGGGCTGATGGTTACGAGTCATTAAAACGTCGTGCGCAAGGAAGACTTCGGTCGAAGTAGCACGTTGTTTCAATCATTCTCCACGCCAAGGGTTAGCAATGATAGCAAGGATATTGCTCCATATAGTGCCATGAGGGCCAATACAGAATCAGCTCGGGTCGGACAGAAGCTCAATGGAAAGGGCTGCCGAAGCGGGCCGGAAAGGAGCAGGATGTCGACACCATTCTCGTTGACTCACCGACTCAATGGAAGCCTAAGAGAAGCCTACTGTGGTAGAGAGAAGGGAAGCTTGATCGGAGTCTGACACGGGAGAGTTGGGGTGGATCATCGGACATGCAGTTGTAACAGGAAGCTGTGCAGGACAAATGGATGCAGCTGTACGCCGTAGCAGCCATACCTGGCACCAAAACACAAACCGGCTTACGCCTTGCAGGTGCCACGCCAATCAGTTTCAGAGCAATGCGATCCTGTCGCTTTAGAACTAGGATAGGTATCAATGCACGCGGACGAAGAGATGTCGCTCGGCTATCCGGAGACGACGACCTCGGCGGACAGACAAGATGGAGAGAGAGGGATGACCCCAGACCAGGATAGAGGGATATACATAGGGAGATTTGCAGCAGGGAAGCCTTATCGCTGAGGCAGGAAGCAAGTGTCAGATACTCAAAGTAATAGCTGTGGAGTGTTTTGCAGTTTGTGAAGTCATCATCGCGGGAACGTTGCCCAGAACACAGCGGGATGGCGCGAGTCCCGCATGGCGTCACGGCATGGTTGGAGAGAAGTGGAGCTGGAGCCGAAGACAAGCGCGCACCACGCGAAGCTTTTTTCTTTCTTTTAGAGATTTTCTGTCCGAGCTCGAGCGGCTCCCGCGGCCGGCGGCTGATCTTAGAGGACCGCATCTTGGTCCGGGATTGCGAGATTCGGAAACCATCTGCGATATATAGCCAGTCATGTCCAGTTATTACACGGCGCCGCACAGCTTTTGCAGTTGGCTGCGTCCGCAGGCTGAGGCGTCTTTTGGCGCGCAGCACGCAAGGGCAGGGGAGTGGTGCGCAGAGGGTTTGCGAGGCGCCGCGCTTGGCCTCTTCAGACCTTAGCTTAACGGGGGGCCCTTCGCACTCCCGATTCTTCTCGCTCACTTGCTCTCTTGCTCCCCTAGATCTTTGCCCGTCTGGGAAGGCCACTCAAGGAACTGATCACGGCTTGGACACACTACCTGAGTGAAAAGCGTGGCAAAATACTTGAAAAGCTGAATGTGAACGAGCTGCTAATCTTCAAGGAGCATAGCGGGGGACCCTAACAAGGTAGGACATGGGAATAGAATTCTTCTGCAGCTCTGTTACTGTTGGAACATGGAAGGCGATTCGCAATGGCTAGCGTCAGGATGTACTGCTAGCTAACGTATCATGACATACTAGAGAACTGTAGTTCAAAGTGGAGAAGAAACAAACACCTCTTCTTCTTCTCTTTCTTCATCGCTTGTGCCCCGTTCTTTCGCTCACTGCTCCGAACGAAAGTCTCCACCCGAACCAGAAAGCTGTCCCGCCAAAACCCGTACCCACCCACGAGGTGTTTGCGCGCGTCTTTTCCTCTGTCATCGGTCTCCATTCTCCCCCCACCAGCCACCCCATCACAGGAATTCTCCCGCCTATCGGCACGAGTTATCTGCATCCATTTGTCTCCCAAAACCCCCATTCTAGCCCTCTTCCGCGCTTCCTATCTGCGCCTCGTTCCTTGGCGCGCGTTGGGGACATCAATCCCCTCCCGTCCAGTCTCCACTCTCCACCCAACCACCAAGACTCTTGGCTTCCCTCCTCCTGGTGCTTGTGCTTACGACTGCTTGCCGCGCTGCTTCCAATACTCGGTCCGCCTGCGAAACTCGACAACCACCAAACCCGGCTGCCAATTCCCTCCCCCCTCTCTTCCCCACCTTATCGTCACCGTCGCCCTCAAGGTGCAGCATTTCGTGGTCCACTCTGGACTCGATTAAATGAGGAGACGGCCTTCAGGGTCGGGCACTGAGGAGGAGGAGGATGCGACCCCCAGTGCCGATGCGCCCCTCGCGTCGGCCGACACGGATAACGACGACGCACATCGAGACACCCCCGCGCCGCACCAACTCGACAGTAGTAAAAAGAAGCGACGCACCAGTCGTTCCGGAGCCGGCGCAGGCGCAAAGGCTGCATGGAATCAATCACCCAAAAAGTCTCCACCTTGCGAAAAAGAGATGATTGAGCTTCGCGCCGCCGTCAAAGACATCGCTCGCGACGTCGTCGTGGAGACACAGGCTCCTCGCCGGAGAGCGCGCTGGTTAAATCCATGGTCGTGCTCGTGGTTGTCGGTGGCTACGCTGGTGACGGCTGCTACACTTATGCTTGCGATAATGCAGTCCTTCACAACGCGACAACGGGATCCGATCGGCACGGGCATGTCCTACATGGCGAGTGGCTACGTCCCTTTTCCAGAGTTCGACACGGAGCATACGCGCTTTGCCACCAAGTACTCGCTGCATCTCTACCGGGAAATGGGCATCGACGAAGACTACAGAGTAAGTTCACCACCTCTATCGCCGATGCGCTAACCAACCCCACAGGTGAAAGGAGTTCCCGTACTCTTCATCCCCGGGAATGCCGGTAGCTTCAAACAAGTGCGCTCCTTCGCCGCCGAAGCGGAGGAATACTACGCCAATCACATCCGACCGTATGGTGGCAATGAGGCGAAGCGGGCGCTGGACTTCTTCACGGTAGATTTCAACGAAGATATTACCGCTTTTCACGGCCAGACTCTGCTAGACCAGGCGGAGTACCTCAACGATGCGATCGCTTACATCCTCTCTATATACCACGACCCGGAGCGGTCGAAGAGGGACCCCAGTTTGCCCGATCCAAGCTCCGTGATCCTTGTTGGACACTCAATGGGTGGCGTGGTTGCTCGCACCATGCTCACGATGCCAAACTACCAAGCCAACTCGGTTAATACCATAATCACGCTCGCGGCGCCCCATGCACGGCCACCGGTTTCCTTCGATGCTCAAATGGTGTCCACCTACAAACAGGTTAACGAGTACTGGAGGAAAGCGCATGCGACGGAATGGGGCTCAGACAACCCTTTGTGGCATGTCACCCTGATTTCAATTGCAGGAGGCGGTCTGGACACAATGATCCCATCAGAGTACTCAAGCGTCACGTCCTTGGTGCCGGATACGCATGGCTTCACTGTCTTCACCTCGTCCATCCCGGACGTCTGGATGGGCATGGATCATTTGGCCATAACCTGGTGCGACGAGCTGCGGAAGGCCGTAATCAGAGCACTGTACGACGTAATGGATGTCAATCGCGCTGCACAAACGAAGCCCCGCGGGATGCGCATGCGGTCTTTTAAGAAGTGGCTCTTAACTGGGCTTGAAGATATTGCTGAAAAGACCCTTCCTTTCGAGGAGCCCAAAACCCTTCTGACCCTGGAGGACGATTCCAACGCCATCATTTCGCAGGGGGAGCGCTTGGTGCTGCGTAGCTTTGGCCAGCATGGAAAGAAGAAGGCCTATCTGCTGCCAATTCCCCCTCAGGGATCGTCAGAGGGGAGGAAATTCACCTTGCTGAGCGACCAGCATTTGGATGCGCCGGGTGAGAGTGGAAATCTTGAAGTATTGTTCTGCAGCGTATTCCCGCTGCAGGTCGGCAACACGGCGACATTGCTCTCCATGAACATGGATCTCTCCGGTGATGGCTCCGGCTCCCGTCTCGCCTGCAAAAATGCCGCTTCTGACACCATCCGGCTGCCAGCTTCCACACGCGACGCGAAGCACCCGTTCGAAAAGAGGCCTCCGTTTTCGTACTTGCAGTATGATCTGGAAGACCTTGTCGAGCACCAGTTCGTTGCAGTGGTTGACAAGGCAACGAGCCCCACTGCTGGCTGGGTCGTGGCCGAGTTCAATGCGGGATCAGAGTCTGTCTTGCGGTCTACCTTTGGCCTCCGGAGGCTGTTGAGCACATCCCTGCGCCTAAGACTCCCTGCTAAGCGTCCTTTGATGATGGATCTCAAGATTCCGGCCTTGGATTCGAGCATGCTGGCCTACAGATTGAAAATTTCTTCCCCCGCTTGTGGTGACGGTGCTGCTCTCTTCACACCTCTTGTGCGACAGTACATCTCGGACGTCTACGAGTCCAAGTTTTTCGTCAATCTCCATGAGGCAGATATCAACTTGCATGGCGTTGCTCCGTACATGCCTCCCGCTCTTCGGGGACGCGACTTGCGCAACGGCCTTGCCTTGCAGATTTGGACCGACCCCACCTGCAAGAGCGCCCTGGACCTTGACCTTCGACTCGACGTTGTGGGAAGCTTCGGAAAGTTGTGGATGCGCTATCGGACAATTTTCGCGACATTCCCGCTGTTGGCTGTTGCTCTGGTTCTCCGGAAGCAGTTTCAAGTGCATGAGGAGTCTGGTAAGATTGCCTCCCTCCAGTGGGTTGTCTATTGACACTTGTAGGCGTTTTCATGAGCTTCTCGGAAGGGATGAACCAATGTCTGCGCAAATCGGTCCCCATCGTATTCACTCTGCTTTCAGGGTGTTCGCTGTATTTCGCACAGGACGGCCATACCGAGGTCGACCAGTCTAATCACTACTTTAATAGGCAACCTGGGAACGCCACTGAGAGCCTTATTGACTATACCAAGAACGACTTGCTGATGGGCTCGCCGGACCCGTTCTTCTGGTTCCTCCTTCCAATTTTTGGCGTAATCAGTCTCGGACTCTGCATCGCCATCAACTACGTTGCATTGGCCCTGACCTATTTTCTGACGATGATCTATTCCTCATTGCGGTCGATTGCGGCCAGGAGTGACGGACGGTAAGAATCCCACCATGATTTCTGATCGCGCTGACAACTGCAGGACGCTTGCGACCTTCACCGTCACTCCTATACGGACGCGCTTTATCACGACTGGCCTGCTACTCCTCCTAGTGTCTACCGTGATTCCCTACCAGTTCGCCTACATTGTGCTTTGCCTCGTTCAGATCGCCACATGCGTCCGAGCCCTCCGTGTGACCTGGGACACCGTAAGTTAGCCAGCAGTTGTCATGCACGGGTACTAAGTAGAGACAGCGATCGGATGCGAATTGCAACTTCTACAACTACACCCACTCCATCCTCGTGTTAATGCTCTGGATCTTCCCTATCAATGTGCCGACGCTGGCCGTGTGGATCCGCAACCTCTCGGTCCACTGGCTGACCCCCTTCTCCTCTCACCACAACATCCTCTCCATTATGCCGTATATCCTGCTCGTGGAAACACTGAGCACCGGCAGAATGATTCCGCGTCTTCAAACTCGGTCAGTTATATGCGTTCTCGGCAGGTTGTCTTTGACTCACTGGTGGTAGTTTGCGCAATGTCACGGACCTTCTCCTGTTTGTGCTCGCCTTCTCCGCCGCCGTTTACGGTGTGAGTTATGCCTACCTTCTTCATCATCTCGTCAACATCCTCTGCATGTGGTTCGTCATCATCCACTGGTCGACGAGTCCACTGTCCTTTTCTAGACTCTTCCGACTTTTAGACGGTGCTTCCGAAGTCGAGGGTCACCCCAAGAAGCGGCCGTAGAGGATTTGGAGCTTGATTTTCCATCGACTACCCACGGCGTTCAGTGTGCTTTTTCCGGACCATGTGGTTAGAGGGATCTGCTTTTTTGTATCGGTCTGGCTTGGGCTTGGTTCTTCTTGCCTAAGACCGTTGTCGCCAACCGATATTTCACACCTTACCGACCCGCGCTCATACCCGCCTTGTACATAAACCGCACATTAGGCAGTGCTCGACTTCCACCATTGCAGCAAAACCACCGAATACCCTGCGCCATTCATCGCTTTGTCCGGCACGGAGCATGGGCGGTGCGCCGGCATGGCACCCGTATTATTTCTGTTTAGTTTATTTTCTCTGCTGTTTTAGGAAGCTTTTTAATGTCTCAACTCTCATGCGGCATTCGGAGGTTGTCTGAGCCAGCTGCGTTTGTTTGCGCAGCGGAAAGCGGCAGGTTGAGGAGGAGGTAGTGGTGTTGGGAGACGCGGGCATGCTTTTGTAACGCGCAGCTTGAGCATTGCCGAGGAGGCTCTGGTGGGGAGCTTTATGGGGGCCGGAGATTGAGGCGTGGGGGGAGGTTGATAGATAATCGAAGAGTTCTGTGTGCTGTGACGTGTTGTCGGCCTATTCGCGTGATGTGCCGGAATGGCGTGCAGACGCGCGCGTCCCCATGTGTGGGATGCAAGCTTGACCGGGGTCGCTGTAGGCTTTGCTTGGATCTGAGGGGATCTTCCTGCTTGCTGGCTGCTGGCTACATACTTGCTGGCTGCTGGCGTAGCTACGTATCTGCGCCCAGCCATTCCATAGCTTGTTGTTCTCTGGTACTACTTTACTGTCGCCAAAACAACTCAAACAAACTGCCGCAGAACAAGAAAGAGATGCCCAAAGTTTGTCTCTCCGCAATCCGCATCTCTTCTCTTCCTTCTTCCCCATAATTTTCTTGATCTTGTCGTCAACCAACCAGAGAGCTAGCGTGCCCCAATCCCTGGTCGCCCTACAGGCCTCCGGGCCAGCCATGTTACGCTCCCACCCACCATGATGATCCCCTCCTTCCACCTTCCGCCCAGAACTCACCAACCTCCTGAAATTCTCCCAAGCATTGCTCTCCGCAACTACCGGAATCGGGACCGCGACAATCACCGAAACACCTTCTCTCGCCTTTGTCCCAAAAAGTTTTCGCAGCTTTTTCACCCCCGCCTTTTGATGGCGTCTCGGCCCGGTCTTACCTACACCCCCGCTGCTGCTGCTACGAGCTCCTCCCCCTCCTCTGGCTCGCATCGCCATTCTACAACCACTGTCGCTTCCGCTGCCTCAAACACCTACCTCATGTCGGCGAGTCCCGTGCGTCACCGCAAGTCCAGCCAGGACAGCTACACGCCCAAGATCATCACTACCGTCGGCGCCCGCCCCGCATGCTTGGTTAATGCGTCCGTCACATACGTTGGCAACGACCAGATCTATGCATTTGGCGGGTTTGACCAGTACACGGATGAAGGTTTGTCGCGTGGAAATCATGCAATGCGTGGCTTACGTCCCTTCTTTTAGTCTACAACCACGTATTGAAGCTCAACCTGCAAACGCGGCAGTGGAGCCTCGTGGACAACTATGGAGATATTCCCGGTGTCCGGATGGGTATGTCGCATCCTTTGCACATGAGCTATCGTACTCATTCAAGCAAGGCCACACTGCCAACCTTTGGCAAGGCGATAAACTCCTCGTTTACGGCGGCGAGAACGAACACCGAGCGTACCTCTCCGATGTCATCATCTTCGACCTAAAGACCGCCCATTGGACTCAGCCGGAGCTCCACGGTACCGCTCCACGTGGAAGAGCTCGGCATTCGGCTGTCATTCATGACGAGAAGCTGTACATTGTCGGTGGTATGACCGGCCATGAGAGCTACGTGTTGGATGATATCTGCTATCTCGATCTCAAAACCTGGACATGGTCTCGGACGTGGAGGTTCGTGCATCGGTACGATCATACGAGCTGGGTTTGGGGCGGCCGGATATGGGTGTTTGGCGGCATGGGCGAGGAGATGGAGCGGACAACGGAGGTGTGGTGGCTGGACCTGCGAGGCAACCCGAGCTTTGAGTCTCCCATGGGCATCGGATCCGTCGACAGGCGCCTCATGAGCTCTAGACAGGCCATGTTCTCCTTCGACAGAGTGGCCCAGCCGGTGTCCGCTTTAACCGGCTACGCAGCGAACTCGAGCAGCTTGCAGACTAATCCCGCTTCCCTGACCGGCCGGACCAGCCCTCCCGTTGCGCCAGGAGCCATATCGTCGCTCAAGTTCATTTCGAGCCCGCATCTGCCAACTCCGCGTCTCGGGTTGCACTTCTACGCCTACTCGTCCGGTTGCCTGCTCGATTTCGTGACCCCGGCAAGCGTCATTTCTGCGTTCGACACCTGCATCACGTCGCTGGATCTGGAAACTCTTCGCTGGCAGCGGCTTGCTGAGGGCAAGGATCTCTTCAGCCCCCACTACCGCTGGCATTATTGTGCGATGAACGAGGATGGTACTCAGGCCTGGCTCTTAGGCTGTCCCACGGAGGGCGGCACTAACGCGGGTACTTCGGAGGAATACCTCAGTGACGTGCTGCCAATCGACCTGCGGAAGTTTGGCCTACTTGGGAACAGTCTAACCGCCGAGTCTCGGGCCGGAGAGTCAAAGCTTCCGGCATCTGATACCGTAAAGTCGTCTCACCTGAACAGCATCGGTGCCGATCTCGCGCGGATGTTCGATCAGCCCCCGGAGACCGGCAGCGGCGTCGATTTCGTCGTCACAGCCGAGGCCGATGACGTCGATGATAGCAGTAGCGCCATGACAGTGTCTGCAATTGGGGACTCCCCGCCTGCGGTTTCGAAGCCCATTCACGTGCACAAGCTCATCCTCCAAGCTCGCTGGCCGCACTTCTCCCGTCTCTATGCGTCACAAATGCTCGAGTTCCAACAGAAGAAGATGCACATTCCCGAGCCTTACGGAGCTGTCCGCGCCTTCTTGTACTACCTGTACACCGACTCAATCGCTCCGCATCCCGAACACGGCCCTACGCTCGCCGATGTCGCAGGCATGCTTGTCATGGCTAACATCTACGACATGCCTAGACTGCGACTTCTCTGCGTGAATCGGCTCGGCAAGGAGCTGGACATTGAACATGCAGCTGTCATCTGGGAGCGCGCCGGTGTGGCTGATGAACAGTGGCTCCGCCGGCGGGCGGCTGCCTTTTGCATGACTCACTGGGGCCGCATCGTCCGGACTTCCGGCTTCAAGGCGCTGCCGCAACGGAGCATTGTTGAACTGTGCGAAGAGATTGATGCTGAGGGCCGGGTTGTTGGCGGTGAGGAGCTGGAGTTGGTCGGCGGACTCGGGGGCACGAAGTTCGGCATGGGTCTAGGAGGCGGTAGGAGGAAGAGAAAGTCAAACAGTGTCGTTCCTAGCCTGGTTGGGGAGGAGACGGAGACGGATGACGGAGAGGAGGGGATGGATGTCAGCTGAAGGATGAGTGCTCGAACTTCGTGAGTGTGTTTCCTTTACTCCTCTATCCTCTTTGGCGTGATGATGGTCTGGTTACTGCGGTTATCGGTATGACGGAAGCTTAATGAGAGACGAGAAACATGTGAGGTACGGTTGTGACTACGGTGGATAGCTGGACATCTTTATGTGTGTGCATTTTATTCCGGCGGCCTTCTCATTTTACGAACGATACGACATGAGGTACATGCTAGTCACGGCGGGTATGCTCGCTTCGACTCCTGAAGCATTTACGACGACTACGGCACTCATTCCTTTGGCTATGTGTTCTTGCTTGTTGGTTTTGGACCTCGCTTCACTTCTTTGACGACCCTATCATGATGATAGAATGTAAGCTTTAGTGCAAAGGCATCGCTGCCGGCCAGATATGATGCTATTGGATATGATGCTAGTTAGTTGTACTTAGTCACTATTCCACATTTCATGTCCGAATGCTTCAAAAACAGCCCTTTGACAACCATTCCGCCCGTCATTCCGTCCTCACTCGGCACATCGGTGTCTGATGCGGTATGCTTGACTTTCCATGGCATTGAGAACTCATACATGGAACTCAAAAACATGAGCTTCCAACGCTTTCGATTGATATTGTGCTCGCCCTCGATTTATTGCCCCAAAATGGGATTAGGTGCTGCATGCAGCAATGCTGTTTCGGAGACGGTGTTTGCGGCACGTGGCACATGCGTTCGGCGTCGGCGTCTCGGTCTTTGATCTGGAGGCCTGTGCGCTGGCCGCGGGGAATGTGCGATGGCTATTGTTCGACTGGATAGGCGTGTCCATAGAGAGGATGATTGAATAGAAGAGGTACATCCTCAAGTACTCCGAGTATATAGCGTATCGCAGTCAAAGCAATCGTGTTGTACGTACAGACGGGTGGAGCATCGCAGCTTGCATCCTTCGTCCACCGCCCACAGGCCACTGACGTAGCATCACATGCCAACGCCTCGGAGTGCACCGCCCTCAATCCCAAGGCACCGCGCAGCTTGCTTGTCACAAGCTAAATCGCAATCCATTAGCGCGGGACATCAGATCCAAGGTCCGATTAACATCAGCTGCCTCGTCGGGCGGCCGTACCAGTAATTCTATTTGTTCGTGGCAATCAAAGCTCAGCATTCGCGCGCCCCGCGCCTTCGCACCCCGAACCCCAAACCGTGCCCAGCGCCGAAGGGCCCGGGATATTAAAGACCCCCGGGGCCCTCGCGCTTTCCGTCCGTCTTTCTTCACGCTCCACGTTTTGTGACTTTAAACACGCGGTATGTACCCCCCTTGGCGGCCGGCCCGAGGCCGCGTCGTGTGGGATTCGTTGGCGTGGTGCGGAGTGCTGACTGTACCAGACCTCCTAATACTCTACCTCACCGCACGCGCGCATCGCATCGCATCTTACCACCTCCCCATAATCTCTCCCTCACTCAACGAATACAATGTCCGTCGCCAATCCCACCTTCCCCGCCAGCGCAGCCTTCGAGGCCATCAACGCGGCGCTGCAGGACCCGAAGGAGAAGAAGGATGCGATCAAGAAGGGGTCGGGCATCTATGCCTTCACGCTGAAGAATAAGGCGGGCGAGACGGCGAGCTGGTATATTGATTTGAAGGAGACGGGTGTTGTGGCGCAGGGGACGGCGCCGGAGGGGGGGAAGGCGGATGGTCGGTTGCCTCTTCTTTTCTGAGTTCTGTTGAGGTTGTGAAGATGGGCCACGCGGAAGGATCTTGGTTGCCCTGCCTAGGCTTGGCTACGGATGGCCATGATATTTCGCGTGGCCCTTGGCCGTTACCCGCGTGGTATGCGTTGAGCCCTTGGTCTGCGTTCTATTTGCGGGCTCGCACTAAGGGCACGCATATATCCCGTCTTGGAGCACGCGCGAACAACGACCGGGGAATTGGGAACGGAGAAATTTGGCTTTGACCTTGGGTACATTGGCTAACCTCGGTGCTTCTCTCTAGTCACGATTGTGGTCTCGGACGACGATTTCGGCAAGCTGGTCAAGGGCACGGCGAAGGCGCAGTCGCTGTTTATGAGCGGGAAGCTCAAGGTGCGCGGCGATATTATGAAGGCGACGAGGCTGGATCCTATTCTGGCTAAGGCGAGGACGAAGGCTAAGTTGTAGGTGCTCATTGGGGGGAGAGTTTGTATATTATGTGTTTGTGGTTTTGGAGATGGGAGGGTGGCTGCTTGGATTGATAGATGGGTGGATGTGTTGGTGAATCTATTGTCTTTGGATATCACTTTGGCTTTCTGGCGGTGGCTACACGCCCTACTTCGTACTCTCCCTAGGGGTTTCTTTAGACGGCAACGATTGTGCTCCACTGATGTGCGAATACCCAATATCAAGCGATGACGGAGCGGGAGGAATATCTCGATATTCGGCGATAGTAGTCATTGTCCGCCGTGCGCTTGGAAACTAGTTCGGTCTATGGGGGCTAGACTTTATTCCAGACCTGTCATAAGTCGCCGCTGCTGTTAGAAGTGTGATGTACGGTACAAGTTTACGTACCGTAGTAGCCTTGGAAGCTTGGTTCGCAATCTTGGGATATATCTCAAGGTAGCATGATATCTGAGCGTAGTGCTGTGAACAAGTCTTTGCTTGCTCCCCGTGCACCAGCCCAAAGAGAGTCGGCAAGGACTTTCACCAAACCGCTCAAGGAACTGTTCTTGGCTCGACTTCATGCTCACATGGGACATCTGACGTGCACCGCACTACAACCGCACTACCGCACCCGTACAACCGCGACTCATGCCTCGCAGCTCGACCGCACTAGCCGACGGCATATGACTGCCTTAACATCCGGAGCCTGTCTTCTCCCTTCATTCACAATCACGGATGTGATGCTTCAGGTAGTCAACGGATGGCGGAATGCTTCCAGACACCTTTCCTCGATCCAACTCTACAGCATACAGTTGTCGTTCCAACATCTCCAGTCGAGCCAAGTCATATCAAGCCTGCTACCCCATACTGCACCGAGTATTCGGATTGACTTCGGCCAATGCATGTCGTGCAACGCCACCATGCGTCCATCCTCGTTTCGGGCCAGCAGCAGCTTGTTACAAGTTGAGTCCCTCGCAAAAGCATTTCCGTAGGAGAATTATTACGACTCACTTTCGCCCGCGACAGGAACGTCAAAGACGCCAATAGCACTGGCGCGTCCTTCATTTTTGTCTCTCTTACGCGGCCTGAGGTTCTCCAGGCGAAGTCCTTCGCGATCATACACCATTCCCCACCACTTGGCGATCCTGGAGACGGGCAGCTTACTACAGATCAAAGTGCTGAACAGAAAAGCCAGACCGGAAGTGATCTGACGACTGCGGGTGACAATTTTGTGGGTGGCTCAAGCTCGTAGGGCTGCACGGCTACATTGAGTACGTTTTTTCTCTAGATATAAACCTCCGTCAATTCCGGTTTCGTGAGCAGTGTTTGCTACCTCCTCAGGTAGCTTTTTTGTTCGTCTCTCCCTTGGTGAGTGCTCCTTTCTTTGCTTTCCCGTGACCGCTGGTTTGCGAGTCCGCGTGCCGCTTGTGCCGGAGCTTCTGGAGCCGTTCCGATATCTTTAGTCGAGTGTTTTTCTCCTGGATTCTGGCCGGTTTCCTCGATGGTCTGAATCGCCACACGAGAAGCAGCAGGAACAGTTTTGCGCAGTGAATTATGAATAATCTACACGGCTGGAATCCCTCGCCGCCAAAAGCGCTACGCTACCACGCAGTCTCAGCTTGCGCGCTTCTCTCTGAGAAATGATGTACAAAAACAAAGCTACAACAAAATGGTTTGGTGGATGGTCGAGGATGGATCCCCTCCCGACTCTTGTCAACCCGACAAGAGCTTCCTTGTATGGAACGCCGTCAAACGCCAGTCCGCTATTTTTCCGGCAATGCAAGTTTATTGTACAGAGGTTTCCTCCAAGTGTTATACCATCACCGCGTTCTCGATGGGAAGTTCTTGCTGAGCGAACTCGGGCTGCGTGGGGAGGGTCTTTTTCGGCGTGCTGCTGTTCACACCGCGAGACCTTGCGGTGAAGTTCCAAACGTCGGTCGAGCAGTCTTGCATCGTCTTGACCGTTTTCCATCCGAGCTCCTTCTCAGCACGATTGACACCAGCGACGCAGAAGCCGACATCTCCGGGGCGCCTTCCGACTTCCGCAACGGGGATGGTGCGTTGCGAGGCTTTCTCGATGCTTTCGACGACTTCGCGGACGGTGTGGCCGGTACCAGTGCCCAGGTTGTAGGCCCGGAATGCGTGCCGAACACGACCTTTGGCGGCGGCATCGAGAGCGGCAATGTGGCCGCGGGCGAGGTCGACAACGTGGATGAAATCGCGAATGGCAGTACCATCGGGCGTGTCCCAATCGGTGCCGAAGATGTTGAGCACCGGATTGGCGCCCGTGAGGACGCGCAACACAACGGGCACGAGATTGGTCGGCTTTTGCCTGGGATCCTCGCCGAGCAGACCGGATTCGTGGCAGCCGACTGGGTTGAAGTACCGCAGGGCGGTGATGGTCCAACGCGGATCAGACTTGGCGACATCGGCGAGGATGGCCTCGCACATCCACTTTGTCCGACCGTATGGCGACGTCAGACCGAAGACGCCCGGCTCCGCCTGCTTTTCCACCCCATCGTCATCCACAAACGTCTCGTGCTCGTGTACGCAATGTTCTTCGCGTAACGGGTGGCCCTGGTTTGCACGCGAGCCGTACACGGTGGCCGAGGAAGAGAATACGAAGTTCATGATCCCGAACTCCTGCAACAGCGCCAGGAAGTTGACCATTCCGCACACGTTGTTCTGGTAGTACGGGATCGGGTTGTTGATGGAATCTTCGACGGCCTTGAACGCGGCAAAGTGGATGACACCCCGGATACGTGAGACGGCTGCGCCCTGGGTGCCGAGCTCGGCCCCCTTGAGAGCGTACAGATCCAGGATCGACCGCATCACTGGGCTCTTGTAGTCGGCTTCGTGGAACTTGAGCGTCGGTACGGTCTCCCCGATCGCGATGCGGTGCTCGGCGGCCAGGAACTCGACACGATCGAGGACGTCGCGGTACGCGTTGCTCAGATCGTCGACAACTACAACGTTGAACCCCTCCTTCATGAGCTCGAGCGTTGTGTGGCTGCCGATGTAGCCGGCCCCGCCGACCACCATGATATACGACTCGCCATTGCTCGAGATGTCCAGCGGCTCGACGGTGGCATCGTCAAAAAGAATGGAAGAATCGGTGCCGGGGGTGCTGACGGAGTCGGCCGCGGCGACGTTAAATGTGCTGCTCGAGCGCGAAATGGACGAAAAGAGTGAAGGGGATGACATCCCCGAATCTGAACGAGTGCTCATAACGAATGGAAGCACGAGATGACGGCAAAGGAAACGAACAACGAAAGAATTGAGATGGTGTTAGCGCTGGCGGTTTATCCCCAACGATATGCGACACACTCGAAACTCTTATAAAGTAGGAGGGTGGAGAGTCTTGCCACGATTTAGATGAAACTGGGACTCCCGTGATGCCTGCGGAATGGCCATCAAAAATTGACCGTCCGGTCGGCTTCGATTTATTCTCGCGCAGCCGATGGCGTGCCTCCTCCTGTCAACTGGCCGACCGACTGATCCAGCGGAAACCCTTCCACGAGGCCATCCCTGCGAAGTACTTTGTCTCTTCGTCCGGATCATGGAGCCTTGTCACTTGGCACACTCGCAAACCAGCTGTCATTTTGCAAATCCCAATATTAGATTGAAGTGCTGACGACCCACAGCAGCAGTTTACATCACTACTACCGTTTCCAGTCCTTCCCTTTCTACCCTTCAGACACCTTCTTTCTGTTTTGTTGCTCTTCCATCCCCTTCCCCCCGACATTCGCTCTCTTCCTCACCTCTTCCCGGTCAATGCATCCCCGAGATTCCTGTTTTGGCGCCCAGTCAACCTAAGCTTTCTCCCCCTATTTCTTCCCTTTTGCATTGCTATCATCCTACCAAATGGGCAATGCTCTAAATTGGTTCACAAAGCCTATCGCCTGCCGGAGGTGGACGCTGTTCACGCTCCTCCTTGCAAGTATCTGCCTTTTCACCACCCCCGTCACTGCTGGCTCCGGCAATCCAGCGCAAGCGATGGCGCCGAGGTCTGGAGTGTTAATACCACTCTACATTTATCCCGTTCGAGGAGCATGGGACCCCCTCTACGCTGTGTAAGGATCATATTTCTATCAATATCCCCCCATCCCCGCAATCTAAGCACCCCTGCGCACACAAAGCCTTACTGATTCCGCGCGTCGGTCACAGCATCCAGTCACACCCATCGTTAGACTTTACCATCGTAATAAACCCAGCAAGCGGACCGGGTGCCGCGCCACTGCCCGATGCGAATTACACGAGAGAGATTCCGAGACTCAACTCGTACTCCAATGTGAGGACCGTCGGGTACGTCGCCATTGATTATGGCCGACGCAGCATCGATGCCGCGTACAGCGACATTGCCCAGTACGCCACATGGAGCCAGAAGAACCCCAAGCTTGCTATGCAGGGAATCTTCCTGGACGAGTCGCCGCAGCTCGCGGACGACCACAATACTACTTTTCTCGCCGATGTCAAGAGCAGGATCAGAAGTACCAATGGTCTAGCATCGGGATCTATCGGTATGTGTTTTCTGGTCTCTGCTTCCTCATTGGCTCCGCAATTCCTTATCCCGGGGCAAACCCCTGCCGCATACGGCAGGATTTGCCTTTCCCCAGCCTTGTTTGGCCATGAGCTCGTCAACGCGCAACGTGCTCTATGGCAGAGATCCTTTGCTGACATGGCCCGAATTCACAGTTATGAATCCAGGGAGCATACCGGAATCTCGGATTCTGGGGACCACCGATCGGACCGTGGTGTTTGAGGAACAGTACCAGACGTACATCAACCGCCAGGCAGCCAAATCGCTCGCGGCGCTTCCTGATCGCGAGATGCTTGTCTGCCTCATGCACTCAATTCCCAGTAGCATGGAAATGCCGCAGCTCAAGACTCTGGTGGCGGAGCTGCGCGAGCTTGCGGGCAGCTTGTTTCTTACGGATTTGTCGGAAAATTACTACAATCGCTTTAGTCCTCGGTTCAAGGACTTCATCGATGCCATGATTTAGCGGAGTGGGGGGCGGCTAGCGGAGTAGTGGCGGTTGGGAAGGTGAGCTGGCTAGCTGGCAGGGGAAGGGCATGTTTGGGGTTTGGGGTTGCGTGTGTAGAATTTTGCTGAGCATTTTGCTCTGCACGAGACAAAATTTCAACTGTATCATCTGCTCTCTCGTCATTTGCGCCTATCTTCGTATGTCGCGCATGGCGGCATTGGGTCCAGAACTTGCGTGTTCCACTCACCCTTCAGCCTGCCCACTTTCACATCCTCGTGTTCACGCGGACGTAGCCAAGCGCGAGGGGCAAAAGCCGGAAAGAAACGGTGCGTCCTCATTGCCTTTCGTTGGCGTCCGTCATCGAGCTTAACGCCCACCAGTAATTCAAGGGTTGTCGGCTGTGCATCATGGCGCTGTCTCCTGTAGAGCTGTGGGTTCGCTTCCGCTGATCTCATGCGCCCGCCAACGCACATCATCGGACGGAACTTGGGGCGGCGGGAGGTGGGGCAGCGGAAGAAGGGGAAGGGGGGGTGGGGGGTAGTGGGTAGGCGAGGCACGGGTGCGGCCACTCTGGCGGGTAGGGCAGGGGCATCTCGCTGCTTGCGGGGGGATGACGCGAGCTCCTCGTGTACGGTAGTACAGTGTGTGCGCGAGGCTGTCTGCAGCCTGGAGGCGCGTTCCTGCGCAAGCGGAGCCTGCCGCTGATCGTCGAGTCCAGGGCGGGTGGAGTGGCCCCGCGCGGGCATACCCGCTTACGGCATAGAAGGAATGGATGAGGAACGAAGCCTCAATGGGTCTGCCGAAGCCTCGAAATGGTCTGCCGAGCTTGTCGTTTAGCCTCCCGGGTGGCTTGTCTGCCGGCTCGCGGCGGGCGGCTCTTAGGACTGGGATGGATGTCGCGGCGGCTTGGGGGACTTGGTGAGAGCGCGGCGCGTGGTCGACGAACCGGGCCATGCGATAGATCGTGGATAGGATTCCACGTCACCTTCCCCCATGCGTGTCCGCTTCGAGACGAGGGTGCGGAGGGGTAGAAAGCGACCAAGGCCTAGACTCTTTTTTTGGGCCGCTGCATGGCCTCGGTAGGCTTGTATTTTGCAGCCCACGAGGCCCACACACACACGCAACATTACGGCTGCTAAAAGCTCGGCAACCCAGATTTTGGGTGCGCCCAGAGAGACTGAATGGCGGGGGAGGTAAATTTAGAAGCTGTTGGGCGGCGGCCAAGCTCGAGTATGAACTTGGCTGCTGTATGTGGGGGCAGCTTGTAGAGTGGCTGACGACAATGGCGGGGTGAGGCATACGAGGCGTGCTGCAATGATGGAGTGATCGTGGGGGTCAAGGCTGGGCTCGAGACTGGGGGGTGGAATGCTAGGAAGGATGAAAAGCGGGCAGAAAAGGCTACGCCTTCCCTTGTACAGAAATTACCGGGCTGTGATTGGTGGATGCAAGTTCGGGCCGGAAGTTCTGTTCGGCCGAGCTCGGAGTCTTCCAACCTCACATCAAGCACGGCCGAAATGTCATCTCCATCCTCCGCCATCTTCCAGCACTATTGCGAAGTTTTTCCGTCTTCTCTTCGCCTTATTTGCGCTCGTTACCGTCCGTACCGGGGATTCGACTCGTGTCAGCCTTGGATGTTCGTCAGGATGTGGCATGCGGTTGCATCGAGATTGGTAGATCTCGCTCTCGGCGTCACGATTAGATTGATGCCAAGTTCACCGTGCTGTCTTCTTTGGGCCATCTTTTCTGATTCTTTGGAGGACTTTCGCTCGAACTCCCGAGGAATGCAACCTGAGTACGGCATTGGACGAATGCCGCCTCTCTGTCCCTTTGCAGAGCCCGGGTGACGACATTGATTCTATCCGACGAGTCATGGCCCCGGCCGAAGTGCACATTGCTCACTTCATGGCCTCTGCTGTCTCCGCATGTTCGATCATCATCACTAGTTTGCCATCACTTTCAATGAGCTTGGGGCACATCGGTGGTCGGGATTCAGGACCGCGACGATGCCCGATGTCCTGGGAGCTTCGTTCCTCCAGAAACGGCACGGGAAGCCGTGTACTGCTCCATTTGTTCCCTTCCGACGACGTCCGCCGAGATATCGGACGGTTGGGCCTCACCGACTCTGACCCAGTATTCCTCGTGTTACTCACGCGGCCAACCATTCATGAGACGGAGTCGCTGGTCTTCCCTCCCAAATGTTGACCTGGAGACCGCGCGTAATCACCGGCCCTGCCACGTACTAACCCAACTGATCCTGCGCCTAAGAGGGTTAACGAGCAAGTTAGCGGCGGCAGCGGCGTCCCGAGGCTCGCGGCTGAAGGTGCTGTTACCCCACCCTTGCAGAAGCCGAGACCCCGTCTTCCGCTTTCTGGGGATTTCTGGGATGCTTACGGCCACCCCACATTTCAGAGCCGCTTTTGCTCATGTAATCGTTGGAATAGTTTGCGGGCCTGTAGCACTGACGTAGGGTTATATTGGTGCCTATGATCACCGTTGTACGGCATTTCTGCACGAATGATCGTGCGAACCGTTCCCGTTCCATGAACTTCCGCGCTATGTTAATAGCACAGTGGTAGGACGTCCGACGCTCTACCGCTGCATAGCGACGCTATCCGCCCCCGCCAATTTGCTAGTTAGGCACAAACGCAGTGCTCATATGATGCACAAGAGAACGCCAATGCCGCCTCCTTAGAATTTCTCACCTTCTCTCGTGCTCAAACGAGGCCCTACGTCCGTGCAAAGGCAACGCGCGTTCACCATTAAATCCCATGTTTTCTAGAATTAAGGCGCCGACCGTGCTGCGCAGCCTTGCAAGGACTGGCCTACACTTGTTCCTGGATACAGCGCTCCCGTGGAGATTCTGTTGGTCTTTGCGCCCCTCTTCCCCAAGGGGACCCCACACGCCCAGGCTCTGGCGAGTAATTTGGCTGCTCTTGCCTAATGCCATGCTCCTCTCGGGTTGAACCTTGCCATATCTGCCCTGGCCCAGTATACAGTACAGTATAACTGTGGCCCAACTAAGTCGTGATCGTGTAAGATGGGCGCGCGGACATGCCGTGCGAATCGGATTTGAGCTTCTAGAAGCAATGAGGATCTGGGGATGGAGATCCACCCGAGGATCGCTGATGGTGATGATCTCTCCGCATGGGATACATCGTGAAGTCTGGGCTCTTCTAGATGCCTGAACTAATCTTTATCGAACATTTTTCTTCTAGCGCTCATATGCCTTTCTCTAGAAGCTCTATTCTCGCTTAAACTGAGTCTCCCACCGAGATCGGGGGTGTAGAGGGGGGTCGTTCCCTTGTCAAAAATTTGCTGTCCTTCGGATCTCCCGTCGGAAGGCGAAGAAGCAAAATGGAAGACGCACTTGCTTGTTTCAAGCGCAAAGATCCGAGATGGCTAAGGCGGGATCTAGGTCCGATCGTGGTTGGGTGGCACTTGCACACATCAAAGTCTTATGACCTTCGCAGCACCACAATAATTAGGTAAGGCTGGTTGCAGCTTTGATGGCAAAAAAAAAATCCAAGCTCACTTCTCTAGAGAATCTCGAAACTCCAGAGTATGCACATCGCTATCCCAAGACTGCAATCCCTTTACCCAGCGCCGAACGAGACATTCAAAATGAGGCAGAATAAACAAATCTAAGTCCGAATGCGAGCAAAACCTGCTAGCGGTCTCCGTCGGCCAAAGGTGTTCTCGCCGTCTGTCCGTTGCAATACACGACCCAGCCGTCGAGGTTCATGTTCTTGATGACAGTCGAGAAGCCATCCGAGCCCTGCGCGGGCTTGAAGTCTTTGTTGCAAAAGTTTGCCGCAAAGTCCGGCTTGACTTCGGAGGGGTACTCGATGTGGAAGACGGGTTTCCCGGCTTCAACGAAGGGCGCAAAGCTGCGGCAGTCCGCATACTGCACGCACTGCTCGTTGACGGAGAACTGCATGGCAGGCAGCACCGAAGGGATGATCTTCGCTGCGTTCTTGAGGCCGATGGCCATGTTGTGCTTCTGCGCTTGCTGCACCAAGTACGACATGAAGCGGATTGAATCCGCTTGCGTGAGACCCAACCCGTTCTTGTTATCCTGCATCTCGTCAGTCTCGTATCAGGCAGCTCAGGATCGGTACGTACAAAGCCATCCACATTGTCCGGATCAATAGCATCGCACCCCTTCTGCGCCGCCAACTGAATCCGCTTCGCCATAATCTGCCTCACACCCTCACTATTCAAATTCAACCACCGCTCCCCCGGCCACCCCTCCAACCCCTTCCCCTTATCCGAATCCTTAAAACTCTTCGAATCAGGCCGGTTGGGCTCATAGCTCCCCCCACTAAAATAACAAACCACCCTCTTCCCAAGCCGATGCAGCGCATCCACCGTACTCTTCGGATTGATAAACAAATCAATGTCGTAGACATCCACATCCGGCTCCACCGAGTTCGCGTCCGGCGCCAGCGCTAGCGGCTTCAGCAACACGATCTGCCAGGTTGCGTTGACGGACGGCTTCCAGATTTGCAAGTCGGCGGGTGGTGGTGCGAGCGGCGCTGCGTTGCTTAGGTCGCCTTCGGCGTCGTTGCCCCCGCCGAGAGTGAGGCCGAGGCCGAGCCCCAGGCCGAGTGCGAGGATCACGAAGGCGCTGACGATGGCGATGATGGTCCAGCGCGCTTTTGGGGATATCGATTTCCAGGACCAGCGACGCGGGCCGGTGAGGCCCCGCGGGCTGGCGTCCATGGCGGTGGGCGCGGTGGGGTGTGTATGTGGCGACGGCGCCGTGCTTGTCTGATGTTGTGTTGCTGTGTTGGTGAATACGGGAGTGGTGATGGCGGTACGGCGGCGGTCGCAGTGGCCTCGGCGGCGTGTCCACGCTGCGACGTCGTGAGCGGGGCTGGGCGGTTCAGTCCCGTAGTGTTTGCCAAGTGCTCATTGATTCGCAAAGATTGCAGCGGGAATCTGGGCGATCAGGAGCTGGATCGCGGGATCCGGTCCTTCAGTAACGGTGACGGCAGCGGCAGCAGCAGCAACCTGGGAGTTTCCCTCTCCTATGTCTCTGAAGCGAGTAGCTGCAATGAAGTTGCAATCCAGGAGAAGAATCTCGTCTCACCCTCCGTGAACGGCTCCGCAACTCAGTAAGATAGGTAAAAGACCGACCTTCGCCGCAGTCAGATTCCCACGCTTGGCGCAGCCCTCAAGTATGTACGCCCGCCTCCTCCCCCACAGCCCAAATGCCCCAAAGTAGCCCACCTGCCCCAAAGCACCACCTGTCCCTAGCCTTCCCAAAGCACCTGTGGCTGTGCGCGAGCTTGCCTGCCATCTTCGCCGGCTTAACGAGCACTCAGGCGCGAGATTGCACGCGAGGCTGAAGCGTCCGCCCAGCCGGGGTTTGATTGGCCCACCCCCCGACTGCCGCACTTTGCGCAGGTTTCCACTTTCCTCGTTTCAGCACCCTAGCGCCCTGCTCACTGTCCCAGGTATATGTGCTACCCTGCTCATGGGGAAGGTACTTGCGTTGGGGGGCAGGTGATGCGCTTCTTGCGTAGGGCGGGGCGTGGGCAATATATGGCGCGAGTGCAGATGCGGGGACCGAAGTTTTGAGATCGGCGTCACTTGGGTCGGTGACAGAAGAGGCAGATCTACTGAGGCCTTTTCTTCATTCTCGTTTCGGCTTCGTGAATATTTTTTCGTTGTTCACGTCATATGCCGTAAATGAGTGTGCAGTCCCCGCAAAAGCAGCCCCGCTAGTGTAGTTCTCACCATGGACAATGCAGAGGTTCGAGAAAGACTGATCTACCAGTGTATAGCATACTATATTTACTTAAGACTGGCGATCCTGGCGAGTTGCCAGCTAGCCCCGGCCTTGAACGTGGCATTAAACTCCCAATAGCCCTTTTTCTCTGACGAGTCCAACGGCCTCATCAAAATATGCACAATATCGGGCCGGCCGCTGCAGCCCTGAGCTCGGCTCCTCCCTTCCCCGGATATCCACACTTTGTGCAGTTTATCTGCACGTTGCAGAGAAAGCGGTAAAAAGACCAAAAATGCAATGAAAGGTGACGATAGTTTTTCACCCACTACGCCGCGTGTAAACCAAATGCAACAGTGCAAAAGAAAGGCTTAGCTCTACACAACGCCATCAATGTTCTCCGTACTCTTTACAGCTTCAGCGGTTGGCTGAGTTGAACGGTGATCGGTTGGCCGTTGAGCTTGACCCAAAGAGTAAGTGGATCTGAGCCCACCTGCTCCCGCGTTGCCCCCGACGGGATGGACCGTATGTTGGTTGGGAACGTAATGGGGATGGGCACGCTGCACTTGTTGCTCGTCACCGTGTTAACGGTGACGCTGACGATGCTCTTGCCATCGTTGGCGTAATTCCAGTTGAGCGTCGGGCTACACTGATCGCGCGCCATACGGTCGAGAAAAGCCTTTGCCGTGTCATCATGTTTCTTCGTGATGATTGGCCAATCCGTCCTGGGAATAGGTGTCAGTAATGATATCGGGGATAGTATGACATAGTGTCTAAGCCGGGGTCACCTACAAGCGAACCATCTCCTGGAGTACGACCTCGGTCCAGATCTGGATAAGCGACAGCTTCTGCATGACACCGTTGATGGGAACGGCCGGAACATCGGCCTGGCGCAAGTTGGCCTGATGAAACATGAAACTAGCTGCGTCAGCGTTGCAAAAGCGGTAATATTGGCAGCTTACGGATCCCAGTGGAGAGTGAGAAGATGCCTGCTGTTCGTGTTGCGAGCGTCGTCGAGCAGATGCTGGAAGTCGCCGGAACCACCGGACGTGTTGATCCACTCCTGGAGCGTGCAGTCAGGCAGATCACAATTGTAGTAGATGGTTGTCGCCCACCGAGGCACGATGACCACACCGGCATAGCCGTTACTTGCGACACTTGAGATCAGAGGCCAATACGGATTATGCTACTTCATGTCAGCTTAGGTCAGAGATTGTGCTAATACTCATACCGGGTTCATCAAGACTTTACGTGTGTTGTCGCCAACCACATACTTGATGCCATTGTCCAGCCAGGCCTTGATTGCGTCGGCATTGTGCATGCCAGTAATGGCAGGCGGAATCAATCCATTAGGCGAGAACCACTTGGCGGCGGAGATGCTGGAGTGCTGGAGCCAAACCTTGTTGAAGGAAATCTCCTTGGAGCAGTCGTTGTACGTGGCGTTATTCAGAGCCTCGTGGGTGAAGGTATGAGACAGATGCATAAAGGCATCGCGCTTGGCAGGGTTGCGGAACCAGCGGAAAAGGGGGTCCAGGTTCTCACATGCATAGTTCCACTGGTAGACGACCGGAGCACCGGGCCAGACATCGGCACCGCTTCCAGGGGTTTTGGTAAACTCCAGGGCGGTATCAATCTGCTCGGGGTACTCAATGGCTTCGACCGGATTGCACTGGCCATTGGTTGCAAGGGAAACAGCAGCCTAAGGAAGGTCAGTCGATGTCAGTCACGTGGCACGAACATCTTACTTCGATGTCTCCGTTTCCATTGTGACCAATCTCCATCACATATTGGGAACCCTTGGGCAGGCGGGCATTGATGGACTTTTGCCAAGTGATATGGTGTTCCATATCGGCTGGACGGATACGGAAGGTCGACCCTTGAGGCTAAGATTGGGTTAGCAAACCCGAGATTTGGGTCATGCAGCAAAGCCACATACCTGATAAAGATCAGTGACCAGAAACATGTCATCCACTGTACGTTATCAGCTAAGGTCCTTCATTCAGGTGTCCAATCCCTACCCTGCGTATTGAAGTAGATTCTCCGGAAGCCGACATCTGGAGCTTGCATTAGACATGGAATCCCATATACGATCGTCAACTTACAGAGACCACGGGTCATCCAGTGGATCCAGGCGTGCTGCAGATAACTGGAAGCAGACGACCAATCGGAAGCCCAACCCAGGAAAAACACCATCTGCTCCCGACCATCCGGCTGAATATTGATAACACCCGCAGTGGTCCTCTCCGTGAACTGCTCGGCCGGCTCAAAGGTCGCAATTTCCCATGTCGTGGCAGGATCAACCACCTTTCCAGGCACGTGCCACAGACCTTGCGTACTGACACCAGCGCCCGTCTTGATGTTCGCGGTGCGGAATGCGGATGAGTTAGAAATGCTCACAAGCTGTTCTTGACCGGGATTACAGCAACCGGTTCCGTTAAGGACGGGCAAAGTGCCTTTCTTGGTCAGCAAATGTTATATGCGATGAAAGAGTCACATACCAAACTGAACTTCAGGATACACATCAATCCGGGTCATGCGAACCTTGAACGTCTTTTGGTACTCATACAATTGCGTCCATTGCGCGTCCGTCAAGGCACTGCGGTACGGATTCGGAGGTGTCCCATAGTTATACGAAACGTCGCTGAGAACGACGATACCACCGAAGTTACCCGAAGTCGGCCCGGAGCTCAGAGGTGGCAACGGCGCTCCGGTTTGCGGGACCAAAAGAACACGGTAAGGGATTCCGTAACCTTGGAGACCAGAGTGCGCAGATCTAGCGGACGCATCGTCGCGAGCTATTATAAGAACAGTTGATTTCGTAGTGAGTGCTGCCGAGACCAGCGGGAGAAGGATTGCGGCGAAGATGAAAAAGCGCAAGCGCAATAATGACAGGAGCGTTCGTGCCATCTTCCGGACGGGGAACGCGCAATTTTGTAAACGAGTGTTGAGTGGAGACGAAGCGCCGCCAATAGCCAGTTGGGTCAAGAGGTCATGCAGTGGAGATCGTCTGCTCTGGATGTCAGCAGGAGTTGAGATTCGAGGCCGCGAAGTTGCCGGTGGCACCTTTTTCATTCTCCGCTCTGCACACCTTTTCTTAAGAAGCCTTTGATCTCGTTAGACAAGACTTCGCCGAGATTCTTAGGAGCGGCAGTCTACGAACCTTCACCTACGCAACTGACATAACCTCCTCCAAACCTGGGGCAAAAGAGAGTTGCTGAACGTGATCTCGTCGTAAAGCAAGGGACCCGGAATTTTCGTAGGCGTGTAGCGGCGCCGGTGATGCTAAGTATGAAAGATTGGAAAGAGGATGGGATTTTGCGGGTGTGCCGTACGAACCCAGAGCACCGTGGCCCCGGAATTGGAGCTTGCCAGGTTGACATGGGGGAATTCATTTCTGTGCAATTGCCAGGCACGCGTCCTTGACCGAGGTGTAAGCATCATGCAAAGTGGCCGTCCGGGCGAGAAGGAATAGTGGTCACGGCAGAGTGGTGGGCGTTAGGTGTGGGAGGTTGCTGACGGGTGTGCTTGGAAGGGGGAAAAGAGTGGCATGGTAGACTCGTCTCGGCCTCATTAACGCGGCACGATGTTGAGTGGCAGTGGGTGGGTGGTCAATGGCAGTCGCAGCCCGTCAATCGCAGTCAGTCGTACCAAAGTGATGACGACCCCGCGGTCCGAGCTTTTGGTTATGATGTGGGGCATCCCTGCTCTTTATCCTCACCTTCACTCACCTTCACTTACTCCTCACTCTGATCAGAAGGGCCGGCTGTGTACAGTATACAATGCGCAGTATACGAATGCAAAGTGTACATTGTACAGTGGTACTTGCATAGTGGGAGGGGGGGGACACGTTTGTCTTGAAGTTATGGCGGGGCGTGCAAGTGTGGGGGAAGGGGAACAGCCTGATATTAACTGCTCTCGAACATCGGGGGCCTTCGAGTCCTCTCCAGTGTTTAGCGATGCCTTATCGTACTTTTGCTGCTTCAACCGCATTTCTCCTGTCAAAAAATCCCACTGGTACGGTTTCTCCGAGTCTCTGGGCGCCTGGTATGTACGCAGTAGACGTCTGCCTTCTTCCCCCGCGGCCAAGCGAAAGGGCACCCCCACTGGGGAACCCTGACCCCTGCACCCGCTCTGTGGCTGACGCACCTCAACCTTGCGGATTGAACCTCACCACTTCAACCTCATCAAAATCTCCCAAATTCCCATGTCAATTCGGTCTATATCCCACCACACCATCCAAGACTGCCCGTTTCGCCTTTATGGGAGTTCTTCTACGGTCCCCGCCCTCCGCCTTTAACTCTCCAATATGTGTGTCAAGGACCGAGGATCCTCCCATTTCGCCCCAGTCACCAGGCTCGCAAGCACACCATGGCTGCAATTACGCCTTCTCCGCTGGTGCGCGTCCCCAGCGTTCTATTGTGGGAGACCGCGCTAAAGAGCCGCTCCCTACTCTCTGGGACTACACGCTTTCTGCAGTCTGCCACAGGTAGAGATGGTGCGTGGTGCTGGCCGCGGTACCCATGGCGTCCAGTTTCCCCGATTGAGATCGTAATTCTTGCCAACAGTGTTTCCTTTGCCGACAGCTGACCCATTGCACTTTCACGGCCTTGACCTGGCCGACCTGTCGTGCTGCTCCCCACACGAGTATCTAACGCACGTGGAGACTTTGTGCACACACTGGATCTTGCCGCCGCTCGTTTCTACGCCCCTCTATCCCGTCCCTTTTGCTGAGTGAGCTTCTCAAGGTGCTAAGCACCGTCACTATGCCTTCCGCGAAGTCTCTCTGCATGTCGCTTTTCCTCTACAACCGCCCCACCGTCCGCAGGTCTTAATTTCTAATAGCGGAGTACCCCTTTGTTCTCTGCTTCACCAGTACCCGATGCCGGTGCTGGAAGCTCTGTATGGCGGAAGTTTTGGACATCAAACCATTTGCGGATGGCGTGGTGGCTAGAGACTGGTGGCAATGGGCGCTGATATCAGTCATCGCCGCCAGTGGAGTTGTGGGTGGGGTGGCCGTTGCGTGGTTCCTGGTGAAGCTGGTTCGAAGCTTCTTGCAAGTCCGTCTACCCCTCCTTAGCAGATGGGCGCATGTTGATATCCCGCAGAGAAAAACAGATCACTCGAAGATCTCACGACGAATAGCAAAGCGCCTCCGCCTCCATTTCACCGAGAGCGACATCGCGTTCAGCGCGCTCGGAAAGGTTCTTTCCAAACCCACTTCCTTTGGGGTATACCTCGGAACCATTCACTATCCACCCAACTATGACGAGACCAGACTTCTCAGCCGCTATGATCTCATTGTCCTCGACCCTTCACAGGCCGGTGTGCTGGATGCACTGTCCGACCCTGACCAGAATCTCTCACCACATGTCGTCGGCAGGCTGGATCTCTACCAGCTGGTTAGCTCGGAGTCGGCTGGAAGCGACTCCAAGATGCTGCGATCACTGGAAAGGATTCTCGGAGCTATTGACACTCTCTTTCGGCATCCCGGAGCGCAAAGGGCATTTACCGGGCTCCTTCTTGCCGGCTGGCGGAACCTCCCCGCCCCGGTCCTCAACTCTCTTGCCAAGTACCTCAGCGAACTTGGCTTCGATGTTTACTTGGAAGTCGTTCCACCTCATTTTCTGGAGGATGTGAAGATGCCCGACCTCGGTCTCTTTGCTGGCATGCTCATCCGAAACGGCACTATCCTGCCCAATGGCCAGGCTAGAGACTTCTTTCAGATGGAGAAGTTGAAGTCGACGACTCGGGCCTTCGTATCGCAAGCCTGTCTGCGGCCGTTCACCACAATGATCTGGGATACGGTAGATGATCGCATAGAGGTGTCGCATGCGGTCGTGAAGCGGAGTTATGCATGGTGTGGTTACCATGGTGCACTGGTCTGGATTGGCTCGGAGGCGTCTGTGATGAGCGCGGAGGATAACATGCCTGTTCTCGAGCCCCTGGCAGCGTTCCAATGGCTCAAGGATCAGCGGGTCATGAAGATCCACGAAGCGTACCGGCTCAATCACCAAATCAGCTTGAACCACCCACCATATGTCAAAGACTTCGAGGCCATCGAATGCATCCTGCCGAGCATCCGATACATACTCGGTGCTCTTGAACGAGACTCGGGCACAAGTTCCATTTCGACCACCTTCACCTTGCAGGGGCAGGAACACCACATGATCGACTCCTTGCATCTGCGATCGGAGAATGGAACTCTCGCAGAGAACCGAAATGGTGTGGAGTGGGTCGCGGGCATCAGCAAGTCAGGGCTTGATCCCCTTTCCATTTCACTCACCGGCGCAAATTACACCGGGCTTGGATGCTTCCCCGTTGGCCTACACATCACGGACACTGCCTTTGCAGAAGTGGTCAAATCTCAGCGGCGTCTCCGAAGACTCGGCTTGCTCATCCAACTGTCTCCTGCCGATGTTCGGAATATGGCTATTCCGATACAACGGTATCTCGCTTCCCATGCCGCTAGCAATAGCCCAGCAACTGCAGTTCGCATTTTGCGGGACCTTGTTGAACTCCTCAACAAAGCGTCGGACCTAGATCAGTCCAGTGATCCTATTCAGATATACAAGGGTATCGATTCTGGATTCCACGGATCTGCGTCTTCGCAGTTCTGGTCAGTTTTCGAGATTGACCGCCGGACCGGTGGGCTTTGCATCTACGTCTCCAAAAACACACAGGATATGGCATCCACAGTCATGCACACCTACCTCAGCTACCGCTCAGTTTCTCGTTACCATTGCCTCCTGGTGGAGCTGGATTTCCACAAGTGTTCGGCGCCACCTTGGCTCCAAGATACGCTACCCGTACGCTTGAATCAAGACCTCGACCTGTTGTCTCCAACAGATGTGCTTCTCTTCCTCCAGCAGTACAAGTTTTCGACATGGAACGAGCGCTGTCCACTGCTCAACAAAATCAAAACCCGGTGCGAGGAGATCCTGCTGGAGACCCCGACCTTTGAGCAGCTCAAGCAATACGGTAATGTGGAGTACCTAAGAGACTCCATTTCAACAGAGGACCTCGTCGCATCGCGAGTCAAGTGGTACCGCCAACATGGATTCGAGCAGCTGGACGTCATGACTGCACAAGAGATTTTTACAGATGTTCACTTCGCCTTTCGAGACATCCTCCACAACAGGCACTACGATGACCTTGACATAATCACGAATGTTATTGAAAGCATCGTGGTTGCGCAAGCCGGTCCAGATGGCCAACCCCGCATCGATCCCTATGTGGACATCTTGCTCTTCTCCCTATTTTGTGCCGCCCGGAAGGCCGCGTTTGAAGAAGTGTATGTCGAAGTCCAGGACCGCAATCCCCTGTTCAACGAATTTTCGGACCAGAGTGCCGCTTTTGCGGAGTTGTTTGCACTCGGATCGAGATGCGAGGCATACTTTGACGTGTCGCCGAGCTCTTTTGGCAAGCTCTTGTCGGATCGACATCGTGCATTCTACACTTTGCCGGAGAATCAACCTCCGATGTGGATCAATAACGCCCCAGCTTTTGCATCTGCATATGCTGCGGCGCAGACGGACATCGACCCGGAACAAGAAGAAAGTGTGATGCCGGGGTACAGAAAATTTACCTTCCTCAGTGTTTTTGCGATCCCAGCACTCGTGGACATTATTCTCTTAACAACAATAAAACGCGGGCTCTATCTCAGTGGCAGCATGTCCATCGATGACAGCAAGAACGCCACTTTGGCGTTGATGGTATCTCTTCTGCTTTCCGGCGCCATCGGCACATGGATCTCAATAGGCGGGACGTACTACTTGATTTCCATGGCCTTTTCAGCCGCGAATATGTTCATTCTCACGCGACTGGTTGGTGGACTTGCCTTTACGGTTCTGGTCGGTCTCCTCGGTCTCATCGGGCTTACAGCCAAAGAAAACTTTCGCGCTGGAGTGGTCTTCTTTTTCTACCTTATCGCCCTCACTTCATACCTCTCCGTCCTCGCCGCACTTTCCTCATACCAGTTTCCGGGCTCTTCATTTCTCAACGGCAGAACCATCATCATCGGCCTCATCCCCACTCTTTTGGCCTCACCTCTTGTGACTGTATTTGTCAAAGGGCATGACACAGTTATCTACCTTGTCATACTCTATGCCTTCATTGGGCTCCTCTTCATTGGCCTCCGTTCGGTTGGGTCATGGTGGGTAACGTGGCTTTCCGAAGTATACACTGTCGACGACGCTGCGGTCAAGAAGTGGTACGTTGACAATATGGCCGATGGCAGGCCTAATGCCTTCGACGGATTGACTGATCCCGCCGCCATGAGCCTTGCCCGCCAAAACCTGGCGAACGCGGTCGAGAAGGAACGCAAGCGGCCATTTTGGAGGAAGTCCAGGGAAGACGAGATGGTCCAGAAACTCACAAAAAGCTGGGATGCTACAGTCTTTTTACTCAACTGGTACTGCCGGCTCTCCGACGTCAGGAGGCCCATGCCCTACAGCTCCACGTGGAACATCGAAGTGCGAGTGGCCTATGACAGTTTGATGCAAAATCAAAAGGGAATAAGGCTGCATAACTCCTTTATCCATTGGCGTAATGCCGGCGACGAGGTTGGCTGCGGTATCCTCTACTTTCTGGTTGCCCTCATGGACCGCTGGGTCGGGCTGGTTTACAAGACTCCACTTCTCGGTCTCACAGCTGGTGATTGCGGAGTTAATGCAGACCAGAACATCCTCGATGGAACGTCCAGTCCACGTTGCGGTGCTGCGGTCCGGGTGGCAGTTGGCTTTGGGCTAGCCTACTACCTCATCGGCGCGGTCTTGCTCGACTACAAGGCGCAGCATCTCCACCAGCTGGCTCAAGAGTCGACACCCATCACTATCCAATCAAAGGAGTACATCCGGGCAGCAGAAATTCACGACGCGAAGATCAAACGCCGTCTCTACTGGCGAACTCTTTTCCGTTTCCTCGGCGTGCATGTGTGGGCCCTCGCACTTTGCTCGGCACTGGTTTGGGTGTTTGACAGCAACAGGACCGCCTTCATCACTTTCATCGCGTACATCGGTGCCTACTCGGGTCTTTTGCTCTACCAGTACAACAAGATCTTCTCAGGCCCGCATGCCATGATGCCGCTCCTTACTGCCGTTCTTCTCGCGCTCCCCCTCGGGCTGATCCTCAAGAAGGTGAACCCTGGCTGGGCATACAACGAAGTCGTCGCGCTTGCAGTGGCAACTTGGACCGCAGCCGTTCTTTCGCTCTTCACTGCCAAGATTACTATCCCCCCCAAGGAGTCTCTCGAGGAGAAGAAGTCCCAAAGTGTATATCATGCGTACTGCGGCCTCGGTATTGACCAGCAGTGGAGCCAGAGTGAACTTGAGGCCTTTTATGTGGGGATTACTACTCTCCACGAGAAGCGGTTCACGATCAGCCCTCATGAACATCCAGGGACGGAAATCAAATCGCTGCTGCTTTCTTGCAATGAGGACACGCTTTCGGCACTCGCACTGGATGCCTTCCCTGCAGTCACCGATCTGGCGCGAAGGGTCGTGCTGGCTTGGGACAGGGGTTTGATCGTGGTGGAGCTGGCCTCAATGCGCGCAGTCATTCCTGCCGAGGCCGATGTCCGGGCCATCAGCTACTATTCCGGTGGAAGACTGCACATCCTCGTCGATCCCGACTCGGACAATTCAACCGAAGATCAGCCAAATATTGGCAGTAACTGTCGCGTCATTGCCGAAACCCTGATCCATGCCGTTGGGGAGGCGTTCTTCGGGCTCAATCATGAACACGCGCTGATCTCGGAGTCGCTGCTTGTCTGCCGTTTCGTCAACGAGGAGATTACTCGAGTTCCAGAGCGACTCCGACGAGCCCTTCCTGCTGTGGTGACGGTCCAGAAGAAGCAAGCCTTCTTGACACAGACAAGGCGTGAGCTCCTCCGGTACCTCTGCTACGGGCTACCCTGCGACACGACATGGCACTTGATGCCGCTAGAGATTCGGCGACTGATTTTGAGGCGCGCACTGGGCGAGCCATGCTCCATTGGCGATATAGAATGGAACTGGCTGGAAGAACAGCTGAGTGGGGAAGCTGGGTGCGCACTTGAGACCCGTACCGCCCGATACGACCTCGGAGCAATCCTAGCAGTGCACAAGTTCAACTACTTCCGCAAGCAGTCGGCTAAACTCAACCACGAGAAGAGCATCATCACGGATGTCCAGGAAGATTTTCAGTGGCTGAAGGAGAAACACAACATCGTGACCGAAAAGGCATTCTTCGGCCGCGTTTTCGACAAGATCAAAGTTCCACTTGGGATGGTTCAACGGAGTCTCCTCATCTGGGTCAAGTTTCTTGCCATTGCGCCAATTGCTGATCCCGAATATCAGCGCGAGCTCAACTGCGTGATTCAGCGGTCTGGTCCACTCACTCGCATCTCCAGATATGTGCTGCCGTTTATCTGGATATACTCACGTCATGTCCAATCCATCATCTTGCCCTGGTTCATTTTCAAAGGCCGCGCCGACCTTGCGAAGACGTGGAAAAGCTTGCGTGGCAAGTTTATCACGCTCAAGCAAGGCAGGCTCACGATTCAAGCCTACCAAGGGAACATGACAGCATTCATACACCAGGGAGGCGAGGGCTCGTTCAAGCTGTTTTACTACTCTGGAATCCACGAAAAGGAGCCGCGGGACGGGCAGGTGCTCGCTGTCAACACCTACTCTAAGGACATGCGTCTGATGGCCAGAGAAGAGTTTGAGGACGGCAGACCGCTTAACGAGTTTGTCTACAAGTACTCGGAGAACGCCAAAACTCGCAAGTCCAAGCTGTCGAAACATGAGGTCACGCGGATTCCACTTTCTCGGACGTGCACCCGCGGCTTTGACAAGGACGCCATTTTTCAGTACAACCACAAGGGCTTTGTGGAGTCTGGGTGCTACACACGTCATGGTAACCTGGTCCGCTTCAAGTACCATTACCGGAAAAATGCAAAATACGACGACGAGCTCCTGCGGGCCGAATTCGTATTGCCGCATCTCTCCGCTAACGTCTCGTGGGCGGCACCTCCCATTCGGCATCCCGAGAAGCCAGAGCGGTGGATTCCTCACTCCCGTGTTCAAGAAGCTACGTTCGTCCAGAACTCGGATGTGTACGAGTGTCTTTGGGTCTACAACCATCAGTACCATCCCGTGATCCAGACCAAGCTCAACGGGGTGCAGGTCGAGACTCCAGAGATGATTCGACATGACTGGCTCGGCCTTCTCAAAAAGCCCGACGGCTGCACCTTTCTCATCGACAACCCTTTGCTTAGCTTCCCCTCGATCAAGACCGGCTACTTCAGCCAACTGTTTCGGTATAATGCCAAGGTGCTCCCCTCGTCAACTTCGCAGAAGCGCTCGCAGCTGTGGAAGATTTGGAAGAAGCGAGCAGACATTGATGGTGTGGTCATTCGCTGGCTTGATGAGCGTCTGCTCCGCGAAGATTCGATGCTCAAGCCATACTGGAGGAAGCGGGACCGCGGCGCGCTGGATAAAGCCGAGGACTACCTTGCGCTTCATGCAGATACCATCATGGCCAGCTCTGAGCTGTCTAACGATATTTCTGCGTGGACTCCGCTCGCCATTCGTCTCAGCGATCTCTTCAGCTTCGGTCAAGGTGGTGATGCAGTCGTCTACACTCGCACAAAGATGCTGCAGCCAGATACCGAGGACACTCTCCACGTCATCGCCGTTGACACTGGTACCTGGCCTAACGAGGGCGGTGGTGTGTCGGCCTGCCGTCGAGACTTGATCAACAATCTGCGCACCATCCGGTGGAACATGGTCGTGGAGTCGGCAAATGACTTCGGGTTGCCCAAGCACCAGACGCAGGAAAATGTCGAGTCGCTCAAGGTTATTCCGCTATGGGGTCTCGACTTCATGCACCCCGTCCACGGCATGTTCTTCAACAAGTTGGACAGCGAAGTCGACCATCTCATCAAGGATGCGACGCGTGAGGACATCAAGCGTAACTTTGTCCCCACCCTGACGGCACTGGTCAAGGGCGCTCGTGCAATCACGCTCTCCGACGCGGATGTCAAGCAAGCTACCCGCGCCTTGGTCAATCTCAACACCTACTTCCAAGACTCGCGCCACTGGAAGGAGGTGTGGGAAAGCGACACGGTCAAGGAGAGCTGGCGGCAACTCTGGCTCGCGGACGACATCCCCAACACGAAGCCGCCGTCAGAGTGGTTTGACACGGAGAGGCCTACACTTGGCCATCTCGACTCCGCGCTCGAGCTGTGGTTCCGGTATCTCTTCATCTTTTCAATCCCCATTCCCGAGCGGGTCCCTGCCGTTTTCCAGGCCTCTCACCACAGCGTCTCGGCCGCGTATGGTATTGTCTGCAAGATTAAGCGCAATTGCGTGCTCCAGATCTGGGACCATGCAATCAGTTGGCGCGAGACGAATCTGTACCTGTCGTCAGCGCTTTGCACCCTCCCGCCCTTCATCCGGAACTCGCTGCTCGGCTTGATGCGGTTGACTTCGATGCTGACACTACACCATGCGGACCATATCTTGCCATGTAGGTTCTCTCTGTTCCTAATATCAGTTTTGTGCTAAACACTCAGGCGCCGACTTCTTCAACCCCGGCTGGGAAACCGAAATCGGTACATCGCAAGGGACCGTGGAGCATCGCAATGTCTTCAAGCGGAAGATCGACCCCGTGGTCAACGGCATCACGGACATGCAAAAGTTTGCGCCTGTCACGAAAATCACGACAACCAAGCCCACCGTCACTATGCTTTCGCACGTGTGGTTTGCAAAGGATATCAAGACAGCGCTCCTCGCTGCCGACGTCATCGTCAACCAATGGGGCTTCGACGAATACCATCTCGACATCTACGGCGCACTCAACAAGGCACCCATCTACTCGTCGGAATGCCAAGAAATCATCGCGACCAAGGGTCTTGCGCCAAACGTTACGCTGCGCGGGTCAGGCGATCCAGGTGTCGTGCTCTCCAAGACATGGCTCTTTCTCAACTCTTCCGTGTCCGAAGGGTTGCCACTGGCGCTTGGCGAAGCCGCCCTCACGGGAGCACCCGTCGTCTGTACCGACGTCGGCGCCTCCCTGCGCGTCTTGACGCATCCAGAGAGCAACGAGCGATACAGCGAGATCGTCGCACCGAACGACCCGCTCAGCCTCGCACGCGCGCAAATCAATCTCCTCGCCATGCTCGGCCAATGGTCCAAATACGCCAACGACGAACCCGGCGATCCCGCTCCGGTCCTGCCTATCAACCCCACCCGCAAAGACGTGGACATCATCACGACGCGGATGTATGCGAAGACGGATCAGCGCCGTGCGTTAGGCATGATGGCGCGCGAGATCGTGCAAACGTCTTTCAGTGGTGAGCGCTACTTGCGCGAGCACGAGCAGATGCTGTGGGTGGGCAAGGCGCGGTATGAGTCGTACGGGGTGCCGACGTTGGACGTGCCGATTCCGCCGGACGTGCGCAATGCGGTTGCCGCACCGGCCCGGACGTATGCTGAGGTTGTGGATGCACAGCTGGAGAAGATGGCGCACCCCAGGGCGCCGTGGGTGAAGGGCGATGGAAGACAACGGCCCGGCGCGAGGACTGCGGCTACGAGTTTTACGAGTGTGTATGAGGAGTCGGCTGCTGGGGCGAGTGAGAGGGTGCCTGTTCCGCCCAGCGCGATGTTGCCGGGCGATGAGGGGAGGGTGCAAGTTGGAGGCCCGAGTGCGGGAGTGGGGAGGACGCATTCAGAGCGGTTGAGTTTTGCTGCGCGCATGAGGGAGAAGGAGGGGAAGGCTAGTCGGGTGAGCACCCCGAGTCGTTATGTACCGAGTACGTTGAGTGAGGTGCACAATGCGTCGGATGCGCATTGAGGGTAAGAAGCATTTGTACACTAGTCCGCCGTTTTCCTGTTTCCTTGGTCCGGATGGGCGATTTTTCAGCCTCTCTATTAGCATTAGCATCAGGGCGATATTGCATTAGAGGTGGAGTAGGGCCTGAGGAGTGGAAGGGGGGGTATTGAGTTGGATAGAGCGCGTGTATATATATATCCCATTCCGGGGTTAGCCTGTACAACTGAGTCCATTTTCATCTGAGGCTGCTGGTGTGCGACCGCCTTGATATTCGACGCCTCTGTTAATGGCACGAGGACTCTTATCAAAACCGATAAGATGAAGTCAAGCACAAGGAGCACACAGAGAGAGCATCGCAAGGCACGAAGGCAAAGTCTTATCACGATAGGCGTTGAAGGAGCGGGGCAAGTCCCAGGCTGTTCGGATCGTCGGTTCCTGGCCGATACCGTATTAGGACTAGCTCCGGGTCAGCACAGGAAAGCAGGGATGAATGCAGGTGCCAAGCCTCTCGGAGCAAGGAGAATGCCAAGAGCTGCACGCAGGCACGGACCCACTCCTTCAAGCTCTCCTTGCTTTTCCTTCTCGTCTCATCCATCCCGCTTGCTTCCAACGACCATCCCTCGGGATGAAATGCTTCCATCAATTGTCCTTTAGCCATCGAATGAATCTGAGTTTTCCATCTGCCATGTGTTCGTGCTATATTTGCTCTATCGCTGACTGTAAATATTATACGCAGTTGCCTACGGATGTACTCGCCCGCCCACGAGTCGCTCCAGACCACCCCTCACTCCATTTTTCTTTTCCCCCAGCACTCAACAGCACAGCTCAAGCCATCAAACGCCCCCCGCCCAAGCCTGACTCCCCGCTTTGGCCACCGTCGGAGCCGTGAAACACGGCCGACCCTTGTCGCCTTTCGTTCCACCCCCCTCCGAGCACACACGCGCCTTTCCGCTTTAGGGCATGTAATGGGCCGCGGAGCCATGGAGGCCTATCCCGTGAGAGCGCGCCAATATCGCGAGGCCCCCCCGACGCGTCCAATCAACGCGTCTTCAACGCCATGGTGGCTCAGCGATGGACAAGTTACTTGCTTGCTTTGCACCGGGGAATCCGTGTGAATGTGTGTCCTGGGTGCGTGTCCCGTAGGCCCCGGCTCTCTGAGGCCGTTGGTATATTAGTCCCCTTCTTCCCGGTGCTTGAGGCCGCTTTTCTCATCGCCCGCCCAACATCCTCGCTTCGTCGCCAGCAGTGTTGCCTGAGGTCGTCGGTTCGCCATCCCAGTTTCTGTGGCCTATTTAAGTACCCGTACGCCGGCTGGTCCTTCTTAAGTCTCTTGTGCCTCTCGTCCTTTTTGTTGCTGTTTCTGTCGCGTTTCCATCGGATTCCATCAGCAAAAAATGTTCAGCTCGAGTCGCACCCAGCGGACCAACGATAGCTTTTCGAAGCATCGTGCCAGCAAGTCCAAGAAGCAGCGCACTTCCTTCCGCGCGCCCTCTTCGTCTTCCAACCGGCGGTATGAAGAGGCCGCTGCTGAGCAGCTCCAACACGCCCAGCAGCAACAACAGGCCGCGGCTGCTCAAGTGTCTCCGTTCGTCCCCCCCTCCACAATCTCATCTTCTCCCATTTAACCCGCCAGGTCCCTCGTCAGCGCCATCGTCACCCTCTGTATCGGCCGCGAGCAGCGCCTCTTTGCCGCCCATGAAGACGTGTTGAGCCACAGCCCCTACCTGGCCGCCCTATGCCGCTCACAGTTCTTCGAAACGACGCGCCGCATCGACCTCCCCGACGACGAGCCGGAGATCTTCTCCTCCGTCCTCGAGTACCTGTACAAAGGGGACTACTACCCACGGCTGGAGTACGACAAGCGGCGGCACAGCTGGCAGCTCGAGGACGGGACGAGCGAGGTGCGCCAGGGCACGGTGGAGAGCACTTTGTTCGTCAACGGCGTGGGCGTGGTCGTGCTCAAGGATACGGTCATCTACGTAAGTCCTTTCCCATCCTGCCCTACCTATCTGACCCCTTCAGTGCACGGCAGAAAAGTACGGACTCCCTGAGCTTCAACGCCTCGCCCTCCGCAAGCAAGGTCTGCAAAGCGGCATCCAGTGCAGCACCATCCTGACGTCGGCGCGGTACGCGTACGCGCACACGCCGGACGACGACTCGAAGCTGCGTGCGCACTACCTTGCGCTTATCATCCGCAGCAGGCACACGTTCAAGCGTAGCGGAACGATGCAGGTCGAGATGGAGGCCGGTGGGAAGCTGTTCTTTGACTTGTTCGTTGCGATGGTGAATCACATGGTGCGTTTTGCGGCTGCCTTGCGCGATATCGTGCTGACCGTTTTAGGATGATTTGGCGGGTGTCAAGTCGCCTTATTAGGCTGCGGTGTTGCGCTCATGACTGCCTGTCTGCTTTGGTGTGATTGTTAGCCTTGCATTCGTACTCTCGTTCATGTCTACGATGCTAGCATTTTTTTTTATTCGCGCATTTTCTGATCACAGCCTCGTCACGATGCCGTTCTTGTAGATATTACATTTACCTTTTGGCATGGACTGTATTCTTCCGGCGTTTTGGGGCACTACTGGGTCTTTATCTTGGGCTTTGGGGTTTTACAAGGCGTTGCGTGTATCATTATCTTCGCCCCATACCACGCCTGGCCGTAGGCGTGTGTGTGCAAGGCTGCAGCCTGGTGGGACTACCGCCAAGTGCAGGCACGGCCTGTTTCCTTTCAAGATCACCAAACCCCAAAAAAGATGGGCGCGATCTTTTTTTTTGCTGGGAGTAGTTTTTGATGGAGATAAATTGGGGCAGTTTATCTTACTGCTGGGAATTTTGTATCGGGGATATTTGCGACTTGTGCTGCTTCTGTCGCGGTTTTCGACACGCCTCGCGCACTCTTTGACTTGATTGTACATACTTATCTGCCTTTGGCAGCAGAAGAAGAAGATATTGGTGGAGGAAGGGGGACAGTTGCATTTCGTGCACATATTACGAAAACAAGACCACTCTTTATTACATCGCGATTTGCCGTGAACCGTGAACTAGCCAAGTTGATCTCCGCGCCGTATTCCACTCCACGCTCAACTCTAAACTAACGGCAACTTTGCCACCCCTTACCCACGCGGGCGGGGTCCGAAAAGGGAGGATGAGGTGGGCGGGGGCGGAGGGGGCGTTTGGAGAAGGAAAAGGGTTGAGGCCGTTTGCCCCGGGACACAGATCGCGGGCCCGACGGGCCGGGTTGCTGGGCTAGAGTGGGCGGTGGCGAGGCAAGGGGTGCCGGGCTGTGGGATGGGGAGGGGCGTATGAGTCACTGCGTGGCGGAGGGGTGGCGGAGGATGGGGGACGATTATCAAGGTGCTAAGGCGGAGGGGGAGCGGGCAGGGTAGAGGCGATCGGGCTGAGGATGGGACGGGGGGGCTTAGGGGGGAGATGGGGTGTGAATAGAACTTTGCTTTTGTTTCGGAGGGGAATCTGAAGCGGAGAGGGGGGGCAGAAGGTGTGATGAGCGACGGGGATGGCATGTGTTCCGAATGGTAGTGGCGGTGGCCCGTTGGGATGTGATACCGCGATACTGCGCCGGGGGACGATTCGTACGGCCTAGCAGGGATTGAGCTTAGGAAGAATACATCAGAGAGGCCGCCCGCCTAGCCGGGGGGTTACGGTAGGTGGTGCACAGCCGGGGCACGGGCTCGACGTGTTCGATTCGTCATGCTGGGGTATGATGATAGCGAACTTATGTAGCCTTGTGCATACATAAAGCTAGCCTAGACTCCCGTCCCGGGAAACGCCTGGTTATTCTTGCTCAAGACCACCTTGCCGAACTCGCGGCTAATGTAGCCCTTGATAAAGCCCTATCTCGATCAGCACGTGCCGACAGTAGGGGAAGTACGACTCACCTTGTAAATCAGATTCGCAAGCATGCACTCCACCTCATCGACCTCAAGATGCTCGCCCGCCACCGGTCCCGAGCTTAGGCGGACAGCCGCCCAAAACTCCTTGACCGGAATACGCGTCCGGCGCACACGCGACGCGTCAGCTGCGCCTTCCTTGACGGGCTCGAAGCCGCCGGCGATGAAGACTTTGCGGAGCAGGTTGCGCAGGACCATGTCGCGGCCGCGCTCAAGGGTGAGGTAGATGCGGCGCTTGATGAAGGCGGGTTCGCCGGCGACGAGGGCGGCGTCGAAGGCGGCGAGGTTGCCTTGCTTCATGGCGGTTATGAGGGGGGTGAAGAGGGCCTCTAGGTGTGGGAATTGGGCGAGGACGGTGGGGGTGGGGAGTTGGGAGGCTGTGAGGAGGCGGCAGGGGATTAGGTAGGTGAGGATTAGTTCTTGGTTCTTGTGGGCGGTGCGGTGGCAGGCGGTGAGGGCTTTGGTGAGGTAGTCTTCGGCTGTTTTGTAGTCTTCGTCGAGGAAGTGGATTACGCCGGCGTAGTACCGGAAGGTTACTTGGTGGGACTTGGGGAAGCCTTCAAAGGGCGGCATGTCTGATTGGGAGACTTGGAGGGAACGGAGGATGTTCTTGCATAGGCTGATCGAGTTGAGCTGGCTTGTCAGTACTGATGACTGGAACCGGATGAATCAATATACCTTGAAGTATATTTTGAACAGGAGGTTCGAGATGTAGTAGACGCCCCATTTCCTTGACTCTTCAAGCGGAGCCCTGTCTGATCAGTATGTATTCGTACAAGAGCCGGTGTTAACCCACCGGTCGCTGATACAGAGACTGAAGATACGGTTGATCTGCCGGGCCGCATCCTGGAGACTGTCGTTCTTGCCGATCGAACTGACAACATCGTCCTGGAAGCCTTCGTTGTACGTCACATTCCCAGTCGACTTGCGCGTCTGTTCGTCGGCCTTGATGGCGAGGTTCCGGAGATACTTCCCAGCAGTGTAGAGACAGGGAAGCGTCCACGGCGGAAACACGTTGGTGGTATACCCCCGGATGAGCGCATTCACCATCTCCTTCCATTGCTCATATGCCTTTCCCCACTCCGCATCCTGGGCCTTTCCCTGGTTAGTTGCCTCCTCCGTAGCCAGTAGCGCCCCGACGGCTTTCCAGTAGGCAACAAAAACATCGATCCAGGCATTCGACTCCGCCTTGTTGAGGTGAATGTCGCTAGAGTAGACGATCTCATGCCGCAGGTCGGCCTGGATACTGAAGGCGCTGGAGGCCCGGTAGAAGGCATATAGTCTTCCTGTGTCTCTCGGAGGTGCGATGGGCGTTAAGGCATCTGCAACCATATGGCCATTCTGTTCTATCATTCCACGCTTGAACAGACCAAGCACCACCTCCATCTTGGAGATGCCTGAAGGAGGAGCAAACAGCTAAGATCCAGAAATCGACAGGTTGGCAAGTTCCTCGATCAAGTCTTCGAGTAAACTGTCAGCTCGGGTTACAGAAAAATTCGTGATTACGAGAAGTGAGAGTGCAGTCGGAGATTGTTGTTGGTCGCACGCGCACTTGATGTTCGAGAGCCATGAAAGCGCCAAGCACCATGATGAGCGGTCCCCCGCCATGCCCGATAGGGACTAGCGCGTCTTCGCTTGCCGAACACACAGCCAAGAAGACACTCGAATTCTACACTTCCCCAACTCCAACCCGTCGATTCCTCTCCATCTTCAACGACAACTCCGACAAAAAAGGTACGCTTCATACCGTCGCCCATATATTCGGAGCAACTGCTAACATTCCATAGATGGGTAAGCACCTTCATTTTTCTTTACGCCGTCGAGTGGAGAGCATCACAATGACGTCGCGCTGTGCACACACACAACTTCAATATGGCTGTAGGGGAGTAGGAGTGGGCGACTGTTCGACCTTATGCGTTTAGAGACAGAGATGGATTCATCGGAACACCGTTTTTGGGTAGAGTGGCAATGCAGCTACGACGCCAGCCCGATACCCACCACCCCTCACCGTCACCCGCCGCGATGCTCTCCACCGCCGTCTCGACATTACCAGATCATGATCTAACCTTTTCGCAGGCCGTCTCCAGGAATACCAGGTTGTGGGCCGGCATCTGCCGAGCGAGGCGAACCCCACGCCTAAGCTGTACCGCATGCGCATCTTTGCGCCGAACGATGTGGTTGCCAAGTCGCGTTTCTGGTACTTCCTCGGCAAGCTCCGGAAGATCAAGAAGGCGAACGGCGAGATCGTCAGCCTGAACCAGGTACGGCTGCTTAGATGTGGGCGATGGTTGATAGCTAACCGGCTCAGATCCACGAGAAGCGCCCCCAGAAGGTCAAGAACTTCGGCATCTGGATCCGCTACGACTCGCGCTCCGGCACCCACAACATGTACAAGGAGTACCGTGAGATGTCCCGGACAGAGGCCGTCGACACGCTGTACCAGGATATGGCTGCCCGTCACCGTGCCCGCTTCCGGTCGGTTCAGGTACGTTACACCATAGCCATTTTTTGGGAGTACTGCTGACACCCCGCAGATCCTGAAGGTCGTCGAGATCGAGAAGGCCGACGACATCCGCCGCCCGTACATCAAGCAGCTCCTCACCAAGAAGCTGTCGTTCCCTCTGCCCCACCGTGTCGCCAAGGCATCTACCCGGAAGATCTTCTCGGCCAGCCGGCCTTCTACTTTCTACTAGGTGTTCTTACTCGGTGTTGCGGGATGAGCGGCCAGGGACAAAAGGCGTGGGCATGTTTGTTAGCTTCCAGCATAGACACATGGAATCGGATGAACTGCTGATGGCCTCAATTAATGACTGATGCGCTTGCTATGTACACACTTTGACTCTGGTTACTGACTGTACACTTGATCACTGCTCATTGTACTCCTCTCAGAGCTTCGCCTTGTCATCCAGCACGCCCTTGGCCCGCGGCACCACATCGACAGGCGTCCACCAGGGATACACAGCCGGTGCATCCTCCTCCAGCTTGCCAGTAAACTTCACCGGTCTCTTCTCCATAAACGACCGTACCCCCTCCTCATTATCCTTGCTCCCAAACAGATCATGAATAACCCGACTATCCAGCAAATGCGCCTCCTCCGCACTCCCCGGCCCGCGCCACACCATATCCCGCATCAGCGCCCAACTCACCCCCGAACAATTGTCCACATACTCCGTCGCGATCTCCACCGCTCGCCTCATGACCTCCTCCGGCGAATCGAGGACTTCGCTAAACAGCCCCTCGAGCAGCTTATGCTCGGCCGGGTACACCGCGCCCGTGGTGACGAGGTGCATCGTACGACTGCGTCCGATCAGCCGGGGGAGGAAATAGGAAGACGCGGCTTCCATGACCAGCCCGCGCCGCGCGAACACGAAGCCTATTTTTGCGCTCCGGGGGGCTAGGCGGATGCTCATGGGCAGCGTCATGGTTATTCCGACGCCGACGGCGGAGCCGTTGAGTGCTGCGATGGTGGGTTTGAGGCACCGGTGGATGGCGAGGGAGACGCGGCCGCCGCTGAGGTGGGGGGGGGAGGTTAGTTCTCTGCTGATACTGGACAGTGGGGAGGGGGGAGGGAAGGGGGAGGACACACCCGTCTCTCGCATTTGCGACTTCGGCGGGGGAGCCTGGGTGGGCTGGGAAGCCAAGTTCGAGGTCGGCGCCGGCGCAGAATATCTTCCCGTGGCCGGTTATGATTATGCATTTTACGCGGGGGTCGGCGGAGAGGTGGGCGAAGGCGGATTCGAGTTCGAGCGTCATGGTTTCGGTGAAGGCGTTGTGTTTTCCGGGGCGGTGGAGGGTGAGGATTATGATGGGTGTTGGTTCTGGGGATGAAGCGGGGTGGTGGGATAACTTGATGTCGGTGAAGGGGAGGTCGTGGTAGGATGCGGGCAGGCTGAGGGGGGAAGGTTGAGGGGTCATTGTGCTTGCTGGAGATGGGGGATTGGAATTTGAGCGCGGCTGGGGTATTGGGATCGTATATTGATGCTGTGTGAGCTGCTGGTGCGAACACCGCGCCCACATACGTTTTATGCCGCCAGGCTGAAGAGCTGGCGGGTGAGATTAGTAGATCTTGCGCCGAGAAAGGCCGAAGCGGCGGGTAGCGATAGCCGTGCGGGCAGCCCCTCGCGTCATCAGCGGCACGGCGATCTTCCCCGCATTGCGCACCCCGCAAAAAGAGCACAAGTACAGCGAGCGAGTTTGCATGACTGTGATGGATTGGCGATTCTCGTGCGCCTGGTTGTAGCTACACACGACCCCTGCCCCGCCCACTGCGGGGTTGTAGCCCACCATGATCCTACTCCCCGCATGGAGTACAGATCGAAAGACAGATCCCCCCACTCCCCTCTCCCATTCCCTAGCCACTGACCATATACTCAGAAATTACTCGCAACCCCGAAACGAGCAGATCTAAAAACGCCTTCGCTAACGAAATTTCGACACCCTTGACCCCACCCATGCCCAATGCTGTTGTCTCGTCAACTCGTCCCCGAGGGGGGCAATTAGCTACTTTACACCACTAAAAAGACGCAAATGGAAGATAATATATATGCAATGAACTTCCGTTGAGGAGGATGAGGTAGGCGCAATGACCTAGACGGCAGTTGCGCTGCCAAGAATATTGTTCACATCGATGCTGCCCGTCGGGACGTGAACGAGGGTCGTAAGGTCCGTATTAGACGAGGTCTTCTCCGCGCCAGGCCCGGCGTTCAGGTCGTCATCAACCTTCTTAATTGACTCGAGCTCAATCGCCAACCCCTTCTTCTCATCGTCCGACTTGTCGCTCTTAGCCGGCTCAGAGTCCTCAGGCTCCATAAGCGCCGGCGGGCGCTGGCGCATCTCCTTTGCCTTCTGCAGACTGATCGTCTTATGAGCGTAGGTCGAGATGACTTCACCGTTTTTCCGGTTAATCGTCGCCTTCACGAGGGCCGCCATCCAGAGACGGCCCTGCTGGACGTTGTCGACGGCGAAGTAGTGGACAGTAGGTTTGGTGAAGTTGACGCCGTGGCCTCCGGGACGGGGCGGCAGGAGTTTAAAGATGAACATGCCCGAGGCGTCTTCCTTCTCGACGCCCGCTGCCTTGACCGCATCCAAGGATGCAGTTGTCTCGATTTGGGCATTTTGCGGCGACGAAGGCGACGAGGCGGCGCCGGTGAAGGTGGCGTGGAGCCCGGTGATCCGGTCGTTATTGGCGGAAAGAACGCGGTGACCCGCGATATCGATCACGCCTTGCTCCTCTGTGTCTTCCTCGGAGTAGTAATACGACAGGCGGCAGCCGCGAAGGACAAAAAGCCGCGGCTTCCAGGTGGTCATGAGGTGGCTCGACTTCTTCTTCATCCAACCGCTGTAATCACATCCAATCATCTGCTCCTTTGGCGACTTCTTCTGAAGTCCGTGGCGGTAGGCGCTCGTATCCTTCTTCGACTTGCGCTTCGGCTGGCTGGCCGTGTGGCGCCGACCGGACCCCCCAGTGCTTGTACCCTTGATCAATGAGCTCACTGAATTCTCGTCTATATCAATGCTCTTGGAGTTGATCGAGGGTGTGCTAGAGCCGGTACGAGATGATGCTTGAGGAGCAGCCTCCTTGACTGGTGACCTACGGGCGGAGACCTGAATGCGGGCCTTTTCGTCGCCCGTGATGGCATCCGAGATGGCGCGCAGGCCCGTTGCCCGAGTTCTCGAGAAAAGAGACTTGTGGGCGGGAGAAGGACCAGGATGGTCAATTGAAGAAGTTTCACTGGGCGGTGCCGCAAGCGCGTCACTGCTCGGCGAGGCGGTGTAGTCGAGTTTGGTGACGGTGGGTGTGATTTGGCTCGTCTGCTTCAGCGGCTTGCCGAATTGGGGCACACTGGTGGCCCTTACACCTGGCTTGCTCGTGTTGTAATACATATGTGCGGCAGGAGACATGGGCGTGCTGATGTCGTGGATCGAGTCGGTGCTACCGGTCCTCTTCTGGCGGAACACGTGGCTGAGTCGGCGATTGTTGTACCCATCGCTGGGAGCTCGCATGTGTGTCGTTTCAGCTGTCCGCTTCTTCAGTACGTTCCTTGCCTTGCGATTCTCAACCTCATTGCCCGAGAAATAGCCGCGATCAAGGTCAATCGAGTTGACAACACTTAGCCGCACTTCGGGCGCGTTCGCCTGGCTATGCGGTGAATCCGCGCGAGGTGAATGCAGAATGCCCGCGATGGAAGTTTCCTCCCCGGGGGCAGCCCTCATGGTCCACGTCTGGTCGAAGGAGCCTTGCTTTGTGTGTGTGTGATGTGTGTGAGCAGTGAGGGCGGTCGAGGCTCGTGACTGGTCATCCGTCTGCGACGTGCAGTCGATGGACGAATGCCTCCGACTGTTGTTGAAGTCGCGAATGGATGCCGCTGAGGGACGCGGGGAATGCGTCATGTGGGGAGAATCCATGATGGGAGGAAGAGAGGAAACACTCTCATTTACCCCTCTGGGGTGTGTATGCTGGCGCGACGGTGTACGAGATCCCTCCATCAAGCTAGGGATGCGAGGGAGAACGGTACCAAAGGACGTACTACGTGCACGGCCAGTGTCGTGAGTGGCATTGCTGTACTCCGAGCCAGGACGAGGAGTCTTGCGGCCGTTCTTCACTTCATCCTGGAGTGCCTTGATCTTCTGCCACAACGCGAGACGCTTGCCAATGGATCCGAGCTCGAACTCTTTGAGCATGAGCGACCCTTGATCCATGCCGAGCAACACTTCGCCGGTGATCTCCTGGTCTCTGAACACCCTGCAGTGCTGCTTGTCGGCGCCTACCTCGTCCAGGTATGCGGCAACTTGCTCAGGTGTCCATATTCTGACCTCGTTGTCTGTGAGTATACCTGCTTCTTCTTCGTCGGTCTCGTTGCCATTGATGTACGAGAGGCGACGATCCAGCCTGGAGGTGAAATTGTCATCATTTGGAAGGGCGAGGCCTTCGGGTATCAATATGCTATGACGCGGGGTGTTCATATCTGTAATATGCTCCTCTATGACGCTCAGGGTCTCGTTCATCACAGGGCTGTTCTGATGTGTTCCGTTGCTTAGACTGATACTGCGATGAGCAGTCGACGTCGGGGGTGTTCGACGGATAGTGGATACAGAGGGCGGTGTGACTGGGTTCGAAGGTGGAACGGGAGACGTATTCTCCATCGAGGAAGCGATGCGGAGCTGCTCGGGAGACGGAACTGACCCGAGGCTCGAATCCATTGAGCCTAGAGGGCGAACTTCAGAACCGTTGGTTTCGACAGAGTGCAAAGAGGAAGTGGCTTGGTGTAGTGGTGGTTGGCTCGTTGGTGGGTTTGTGGGCTTCGGTTCGGGAGTTGTGTAGACTGTGGCACGGAACGTCAGCGAAAGTAAAGGTAGGAGAAGAGCGGGGGCAGACTTGCCTTCAGGGAACAGGCCAGTGGTCCCCCTTTGGACATGGCGTCCCAAAAACCAGCCATCGCCGAAGTCGTCATCGCGTTCAATAAGCTCAATGCGATCACCCTTTCGTAACGTCAACTCATCACCACTACGAGCTTTGAAGTTGTCTGCATCTGTCAGCATTATTTCGTGCATGGGCCTGCAAGGCACGGTCCTGTAAGGTGTGCAAGGCATGAGGGCACCATGTGCTGAGTGAGGTGATTGCGTAGTTGTGGGCTGTTTGGAGTTTGGTGCCCCGCACCGCGCCACATCTGATGGGAGGGGAGGAAGAGGACTTACGAAGGACGAGGAGGATGTCGCCGGGCTGGGCGTGGCTCGTAGGGGCCCGCGAGACCGACTCCATGACCCAAGCAGCAGCGGAAGACCCAGTTATTCTGCCGTGAGCATGAGCTTATATCGGAACGGTCGCGTCGATGGCGTGCAACATCCAATGGGCGCAGCTACAAGGTCCGCAGACTGAGGGGCATCTCACAGCTTGGGGGGCCGGGAATTGCTCCAAATCATCGACGAGGACCCTTCTTGCGTGCGGAAAGATCTGAAGTGTATCTGTTGATATGTCGCGAAGAGACCAACGCTTGCTGGCGGGCGAACGTCTTGGCAGGGAGATGGGGGGAGAGCGAGATTGTTTAAGGTGGGGAAGCTGGCGTGTTTGTTGTGACTATGGTAAATGGCGGATGGTCTCGAGCGACGGGGCGATGGCTAGCGCTTTGGCTTTTTGGGTCGGGTTCGTCTCGCGCAACTTGGGCGCGAAGGCGGTTGCGGAGGGCGGAGGGCGGCGGAGGCGCGGAGTTCAGAGGAACCAGTTGGTCTGGGCCGGAGATTGCAGCGCGAACTTTGTTGGACGTGGGGGATGATTGTGTGGAACTGGGGAGGAGGTAGGAGAAGAGGGCAAGGCGATTGAAGATGATGCGACGGGACGGTTATAGGTTGCAGGTGGGGGTGTGAGGTGGATGGGGTTGGATTTATTTCACGATGAGATGGATGCGTTGACGTCTGACCGTTGCTTCAAGCGGCTTGCGGAGGCGGCGGACAGGTCGGATTTGTTTGTTGGGCAGTTCTGTGTGGGCGCAACCGGGCTGGTCTGGCGGGCGTGGGGTGGCATGAAATGGATTGATGGATTGGACGGGTGGATGGATGGGGTGCTGCTTGAAAAACGGTGGCGGGCCCTGGCAATTGCACGCATGGAAAGCAAAGCTGCACTGCGAACAACTGGCCGGCGACCTGCAAGCTGTGAAATGGAGCCGACTCGCAGAGAAAAGCTTCCGATCCCTAGCGAAGAAGTATCCTGTACTCCGTACTTTGTAGTACCGCAAGGTACGCAACCACAACGCAAGAGAGAGACGATAGAGATGACTGAAGATGCACAGTACAATCCGTACAAGAAGACACGGAGGAGCGATATTGCCCGCCTTCGGCAACTGAGTCGTATTGCTTTTTTGCGTCCTTCCTAACCGTTAAGCGTAACCGTAAACCTACTACCCCCAAGCATCTGCAAGCAGCCATCATCCATGATTGTTCTTGTGGCCACGGTCGTGAGCGTCGGACCGTTACACCTTTCCCTGTTTTCCCGCGCCTGTGGATATTGAACTTGCTGACGAAGGGGTCAATGCCGTTGCACTGCTGGCCAACTCAACGAGCTGAACAACAGCAGCGCGACAACGGCATAACAACCCGCATCTCACTACATATCGCTGTCCGTCTTATGTAGGCCATGCCCACTCTCAACGAGTACAGTACACTTTGGTACATTCTGCTGGACCAACGCAAGCTGACTCTTGTATATATTTGGTTGGTTGTCCTCCGCAGGAACTCCGTACCTATGTGCGAGGCCAGCGCACCATGGCGTCGAGCGTTTCAAGAGAGAGAGAGTAGCGGCCGGAAACCGGACGGAGTACGATGAAGTGAGCAGGTCGGCAAGGGAGCAAGGGAGCAAGGGAGCAAGTGGATGAGTGCTATATATGCTCCGTACTGCAGCCCGGCCGCCGCTCTGGTTCATCGTCCACCTACCTACTTCGTAGCATTCAGTAGCCTCCTTCCCAAAAGCGCCAACGATGGCCAACGGGACACGGCGATCGGCTGCTCTAGAAGCCACGGCCCGATCGGTCGATTTGACAGTCCGCCCGCAGACGTCAGCAACGCGCGGCATCCATGTCGGAAGATCGGGTTCGGCGATTGCATTTACCTGACGCGAGACTACTTACACTGCCCTGTGGCCCGGAAGAGAGGTACAACCTCGCTTTCGCAAGTGTTCTTTTACCAAATACTGGTGACTCGTGTGCAGTCTCTACTAGTTCTAGATCTTGTTGTCTTGACCTCGGCTTCATTCCTAAGTTTGAAGGAGCGGCACATAACCTTACGAACGTGACACGCCCGCACGCACTCGAGGCTTCCACCGCTTGGCCCTTGCACTTTCTCCTCCATACCCGAAAAAGTCTCGAGCGCCCCTCCGATAGTCTTTGCTTCATGCTCAGCAAAGGCCTGAGCAAAAGCCGGCCATAACTTTCTCGGGGGGCGCTCGACACTTTTTCAGGTAGCCCTTTGGCCGTTGGCCCTGTCACTTTCTTTCTCCACTCCTTCCGTACGCTACAACCCCCCTGCACGTGCCTTCCCTCTCCGAAAATGGAGAGCGCTATGCCCTTCAAAAGTTCTTTCCTCATTTCATGCGTAGCCCCGCGCGGTTGGGCTGCAACTATTTATCTCCACAGTAGGAAACTACGACCATCTTTTATTCACATCGATTCGCCGTTTCCTTTACTCTTTTGATAAATCCGCTCCCACCAAGCAAGCAATCAAGGAAAGTGAAGTAATCGATCGATCGGAGCCTCACAAAATCTCTCCATCGCCCTAGGCCGCCCCTCTACCGTTTCAGTACATTCCGCGTTCACCTTGTCATAAGGTTACTGTGTCTCACAAAATCGAAATCAACTGTGAAGTGAGTGTCGAATCCTTTACAAATTTCTCTTTACTTCACCGCTACAACTCCAGTTACCAACACCAAAACTGTGGCTCTTGCATTTAAACCGCAAGGTAACACAGCAGCAAGTTTCCGCCTGTAGTCTCTCTACCACGAGGCATATAAACGCAAAATCGCAGGAGCAGCTTCGCCAACCAGTACACTAACTCCTTTGCCATTAGTCTATAGATTCGGATTTCGGGCGCGCTTAGGCATCGGGATCGGCCCGGCTCACGATCTGTCTTGTGCTCGGTTTATCCGGGTTCCCGTGGGCCCAAGGGCCCCACTTTCAACAAGGCGCCGAGATGCCCCCAAAGAAAGCCAGCGGCAATGCGGACTCTGGCGTCGATCCCCGGATCGCCGCCCACGCTGTCGAGACTTCAAACCAGACAATGAACAGGTTTCTCGGAACACACAAGAGGTCGTGGATGAATGGTGGAGTTGCCGATGGCTCGTCTGCATCTAGACGCTCGCACCGTGTCTCCAGGCCGACAAGCACAGACCAATCCGCGAATGATGGCACCCAACCGCAGCAGAATGACTCCACTCAGCCTAAACTTCCTGCGGTTCAATCGCGTCCGACATCGACTGAACGTCAACACAACCTGTCGCCTTCGCCGCCTGCAAATAATGACACGATCGCTCAGCATGCAGAGCTCATTCCCGATCCTTCGCAAACTGCTCCGTCCGGCCAACCGCCCCTGAATGGTCCGCAGACAGCGCCTTCAGTGTTGCTTCAGGGCGTACCGCCGCGACATTCCTTTCCACCCACGATAGGGTTGACCACCCCTCACGGTTCGCAACCTGTTTCGCTTGCTGAGAGCCCATTGAATGCAGAGCAGGTCCAACCACTTTCTCTTCGAGGCCCAGAGGAGCGGCTCATTGAAACGACTTCCACAATCGCTGACAGCCGGGCAGCGCCCCAGTCTCCTACCTCTCAGCCCACACTCGCAAGCACGCTTCCTTTGAGCCAGCCGACCGATTTCCTACCTCAAACCGTCGAACCGAAAACTGCCCAGCCCGAAGACGCTGCGAATACACCTCGAGAAGTCATTGTACTGCCAAAGACGCCCTCCGCGTCGCCTCCGCCTTTGGTCCCTCCTCGCAAACCAAAGCCCTCAAAGACGCGAAGTCAAATGAGTCCGCCACCGCGGGGTCAGATACCGCAGCAGAATCAGATATCGATACCGGCTGGGACGGTACAAGGTCAGCAGCAGCAGCTCGCAGCTCCGTTTACGTCTGTTCCGCCTACTCAGGCGCCTCATGCCCAGGTGGCAATATACACGGCACCGCCTCCTGATCAAAACTTCGCATCCTACTCGGCGCCTTCGTGCAGCAACCAGGCATCACCTTCCGTCCCCCAAACCGGCTTCTCGCCGCAATACAAGGCAATTCCACCACTCTCCTCTGGACAACCGCGTATTGTACCCTTTGGCTCCTCGCAGGGCAACGCTCCCGGTGCAGGAATGGGACACGAGCAGTTCAGTTTCGCTCGTGGTGGGCATGAGCGGCGCCCAAGCGGCCTTTTGCCCTCGCAGCCGGTTCAATCTCCTCCCATATCACTTCCTCGACCTTCGCCTCAGGCAACACTTGCATCTCAACCGGAACCCCTGGGTCAGCCGAACATGACGTCGGGTTCGGCACCTTCTTCAGCTTCCGCTACCCCCGATCCCAGATCGCTGATATTCGAACTAGTGTCACCCATGATGCATGGGGTCTTCTTCCCATACACCGCCGACTTCTGCAGACCTCTATACGAAGGCTTCATAGAGCACCAGTCTAACGTCTCCTTTAACGGCATGGAAGCGTCTAGACTGGGGGTGTTGAAGCTCGCGATTGAACGCAGTGATGCCTTTTACCTTTTCCTACACCAGATCGTATGCCTAAATTTTCTGGATCGGAACTCTGTTCCAATTCCACTCCTGTCCATGCCAGAGTTCGACTCCGCTCTCAACAAGCTTGACAGCATCCTCGTGAGCAATACTGCTCTGAGTCCCGTCCTTGTCAGGTGGTTTGCCAACTTTCCCGTTGCGCTTCCTCAAGTCGCCATGAACTGGGCTTCGACTTACCAGATCGCCCTCAAGTCGCTCACCCTCTTCTTCCCGCAGCTGGATGTGTGCTGGGACCACATGTGTCAGAGCAGCCAACAGCGTGGCTTCCCGCTGATTGTTCCAGAACTGGTACATCGTCTCGCCTTGCCATCTAAGACATTGGTGCACTGCCTGTTCACTGCTGCATTCCGATCGCTTCTGGTGTCTTTCCCTGACCACCAGGCGATTGCAGACGCTGGAGATATGATTTGCCTACACCACATAGGCATCTACTTCGAGTATCTGGAACAGCGGGGCAGCCGCGGCCCTGATCGGGAGGAGCGATCCGTCTTTCGGAGACGCTTTATGAACGAATTCAATCAGCTTCTTCAACCCTTGAGGGACCAGGCAGCGCTAGCGAAAGCGCAAGCGCAAACACAGGCCTTTATGCGCGCGCAGCAGGTGCAGCAAGCTCAAGCACAGGCGATCGTGCAGCAAGCGCAGGCACGGGAACAAGTGCGCCAAGCCCAGGAGCTGGCACAGGCGCAGCAGGCTCATACTCAGGCTAAAGCGCGGCAAGCTCAAGCGCAGGCACGGGTTCGGCAAGCTCAGGCGCAGGTACAGGCGCAGAAAGCTCAAGCGCGGCAAGCCCAAGCGCAGGCACACGCGCAGACCTCTACACCGACACACACGCAGCAACCGCAGGCACGAGCTCGAGCACGAACGCAGACGCGCCCCGCCATGCTCCAGACTGCCTCTACTGGCTACCAGTCTGTCTACGGTCCGCCAGGAACCCCTGGCGGTGTCCAGGCGCAGGCCCCACCTCGCGGTGGTCCAGGAGGGTTCGTTCCGGTACAGCAAACCACGAACGTTCCTAGGACGCAAGTAGAACCGTTCGTCCAGCTTATCCAGCAAATACAAACCCGTCTTGGGCAGCAACATCAACAATCGCCCCCGCAGTCTGCCCACCCGCATCAGCAGATCGATCGCCGCTTTTCCTTCCCACTCCCCCCGGCTCCGCCCAACTCAGCGCCCCCGGCACTCACGGCCTTCTTTCCTCCTCATAACGGGCCGTCCTTACCTCAGCCTGCGACGGCTAGCTGGCGCCATACCGCTATTCACCAGGCTCATCTACGCGGTCCGCAGCTTTTTGACCCGGACATGGCGCCTTACCCTTGGTCGCCTCCAGCGAACCCGCTTTACCAATACCCCGCAGGTTTCGCGGCTCAGCCCATATCCATCAAGCCCGATAAGCACAGGTATCGGCTTAGTTTCATCTTGGACGAGGCGAAAATGTCCAAAATCCCGCAGACCAAGAAGTCGAACAACGGCCAGATTCGACATCTCCAGAGTGGACATCGGCAGTACAGGGTGAGATGCGTGAAGGCCCACGAGTCTCTTGGGAATTTAGGGGAAGTTCCACTTCCAGACTCCCTCTTTCCAAGCGCGTGGGTTTGTAAAGAAACATCCTTTCCTCCAAATATCTACCTCTCCATCGAAGATCACCACCTGGAAATCCGTCGCAAGATCCACTGGGGAAAAGACATGCCCATCGATATCACGGAGTTCTTGCGCCTGGGTTCCAACGTGGTCACCATCTCTATCAATGCGGGCTCAGCCAATCAGTCGGATTTCCATTATATCATCGGAATCGAATATGTCGATGTAGTCTCGCATACCTGGATCAAGAAGGTCGCAGCCACGCACCGCAGAGACCCAAAGACAACGCTGGACGCCATCAAAGCCTCGCTCGCGCCCACCAGACCCGATGCCACTGGCGATGTCACCATGACAAACGACGACGAAGACGACGATCTCATTGTAGCTTCAGCGAACATAACGATTCCGCTGGTCGACCCCATTGCGCCGTACCAGCTCGTGTCCTTTCCAGTGCGTGGCCGGTCATGCGTTCACCGCGAGGGCTTCGATCTTGATATTTTTCTGCAGAGCCGGCCGCGCGAGAAGCTCGACTGGCCTAGCGATCCTGATTCCTGGCGTTGCCCAATTTGCCGCGCCGATGTGCGTCCAGATGTGTTGTGCTTTGACGGCTTCCTCGAGATGGTGCTGAAAGAGGCCCATCAGAGGGAGAAGCGTTCTGTCCGCTCGGTGGCGGTGGAGGGTGATGGGTCGTGGACGCTTAAGGGCGATCCGCCGTCGAGGGATCGCGGTGCTATGGGGTGCGTGCGGCAGACGCGCAGTGATCCGAGTAGTAGTCCTGAGACGCCGTTGATGTCTCTGAAGACGGTGGCTCCTGTTATCATCGACCTGGACGACGATTAGGGGTTGGGTTTAGTGGGGGAGTTGGGAGGTGTTGGGAGGGGTTCGGAGGATTTGTTCATTTGTTCGGCATTTGATTTGTGATGTGGGATGCATGGCGCCGGTTTTTAGAGAGGCTGGGAGTTCGGCTGCTTTGATACCCTGTACCATGTGCATGCTCGGTTTTTCTGATGGATGGATACTCGTAGCTCTTGAGTGTTGTTGAAGCATCCTGATTAACAGGATGTTCGGCTAGACTAGCTCTAATGCTTTGCGCGCGGAGAGGATAATCACACTTGAAATAGAGCGGTCCTCCACTTTAGAGGAATAAAGCAACATGTGATGCCCTTTTACTATCATGAACGTCAATGTGTACTATCGTAGACGCTTACTAGCCGTTTATTCCGAAGAACGATATGCTCCTTCCTCCTACGACAATATTCTAAGCCAGCCTGGCCGGGTAAAATATCAATGACGTCGGTTGACAAGGTTCTCACGCCCGGACCACACGGCCTGACCCCAGCTCGCTCAGCTCCACAGCTCCACCACAACCACAACCCTCTACGCGCCTCCGCGCCCAAGTCCCGAACGCGAGTCTCTCATATTCCTAGACGCGGTCTCTACCGCACGAACCGTCGGCTATGTCACGCCGCAACTCCCAATTCCAACCCCACACGCCTCACACCCCCGTCCTCCCTCCCAACCTCGAGCCGGACTCCTTTACCGCGCAGCGCCTGGTGCGTCTCTCCGCTACAAAACCTCACGTATATATGCTGATTGCCGGTTGTTACAGACCCACGCCCTCCCAGAGCACCTCTTCATCACCTCCCGCCGCCTCTTCATCGGCCCCGTGCCCAAGGGCTGGACCGCGCCCGCGCAGCACCATTTCCATCTGCCTCATCACACCCCCACGCGCGTGGCTACTTTCTCCGCTGATGGGCGAGTGAGTATGCAGCGGCGGGTGACGGGGCTGGAGGGTCCGAGCGCGGCCGCGGTGTGGGAAAGCAGTTTTCCCCGGCCCGAGGATCTGAGTGAGGAGGAGAGTGCGGTCGAGGAAGAGGAAGAGGCGGAGCCTGGGGCTGGGAATACGGATACGCCTGTGAGGCAGCCGCGGTCGGCTGAGCAGCAGCGCTCGGATACGACGGATACGTTTGTTAGTGCGCCGGAGGGAGAGGAGAATGCGAGGCTTGCGCCTGAACCGCTGGATCCGACGCGGTTGGGGTCGATTAATAGCGGGTCGGTGCCGTTGGAGAGTGTGTCTAGCCAGGGCGCGCATTTGCAGCCGGTGTCGTCGACGGAGGAATTGATTCAGCGGACGCCGCGGGCGGAGGATGGGCCTGAAGGGCACGCGACTGGAGGCGACGCAGCTATGAGTGCGCGCGGGGGGATACTAGGTGGTGTGTCGCGGGTGGTGACTCGCGTAGGCGAGTCGGCGGAGCGACGGCAGAAGGGAACGGGGCATATCAAGTTTGATGTGCCGGAACCGGGTGAGGGGCGGGTGGAGCGGGTGCTTAGCGCGGCGCGGATGCTGGAGGGGGATGTTAAGCGGCCTTTTCGGCGGGTGTTGAGACGGAAGACGGTGGAGGGGCAGATTGTCAAGATGGAGAAGATGCTTGTGAGGGTGGAGGCCTCGCTTGATAAGAATCTGCCGCCGGATTATGATGAGAATGGGCAGGGGGTTGTGACGCGGACACTGGAACGGTGGAGCGAGGCTATGGTTGTGTGTCGGCAGAGTCATCGGGAGGAGGCGGAGTTTGTGCTGCAGTTTTATAAGACAAGGGTTAGTTGAGGTTCCTGGTATTCAGCTTGTGCTAACGGTACATGCAGGTCATTCCCGCTGTGGAGGGCGAGAAGACGCGCAAGCGCCCGGTGCGTGAAATTATCCTCAGCCGCAAGCACGCAAAGGTCAACCTGTACTCCTCGCTCGACAAGACGGTCGTAATCTGGGAGCCCGGTGAGAAGGGCACCAAGATCTCTATCTTGCGTGCGCGCTCTGCCGCCAACGGCGTCGAGTGGTACACGTTCCTACGCGGGGTGCTGGGCTATCATCGCACGAGCGACATCCAGATCAGCATCCCGGACCTGAACGTATCGCTGCGGATCGAAGATCCATTCGGAGAGCTCGCCGACGACGAAGAAGACGACGAGGAAGTAGACGAAGAGAAAATCATCCAGAAAACAATGGAGCGCGAGCAGCTCGTCGCCGGCAACCTCATTCGCCGCAGCCTCGCCGTTCTCGAATCCTCCCAGGACTGGGCCGGCGTCATGTCCTCCTGGGCGCCCGACCAACCCATCGGCCTCGCATGGAAGCGCTACGATAGGCTCGAGTGGATCCACGGCACAAACGAAAAGCGCATGTACGGCACCATGGCCATGATGAAATCGCACGACCTCGAACTCCGCCCTAAAGAACACTTCCCCACCACAGCGCCCACGCCCTCAAGGGGCGAACTCACCGAACCCCCGCCGGTGGAGGGCTTCTTAATCCGCCTCACGAGCCAGAAGGGCGTACACCAGTCCGTCAGCCGCCTGTTCTTCAAGCGCCTATACTTTTCTACCCACGACCACCTCCTCTTCTTCAGCCGGCCTGCGCGCGCTGCTCCGCCCCCTCCGCCCCCCCGTCGCCCTGGACCCCTTGCCGCACACACGGATGACGAAGCGGACGCCGTCCCGCTCATTTACGCTGTAACGCCGTACCCCCTGACCGACGGGCAAATCACCTGGCTCGCCCCGCCGACGCCCCGCGCTACCGTCGCGGCTCATGACCAGGCAGCGCAGGCTGAGGCCGCGCGCTCGGCGTATAACCTGACCAGTGCGGACGGGTACATCGATCTCACGCAAGTAGCCACCGTTCGCGGGCTTCAGAATCCGGATGGCACGAACGGGGAGGTCAACGAGCGCGCGGGCTCGGAGTCCTCTTCTGAGGCCGATATGGCCGCCCCAGGGCCCGAGGTCGCGGCTGACGATCGGACCTTCGAAATCGTCCTCGGGAACGGGCAGACGGTCCGACTGCAGGCCTTCGACAGCACCACGTGCTCCGAATGGATCACGCGTCTGCGCGCCCTGGCGCGGTACTGGACCGCGCGCCGCGCGGCCGATACCGCGCTTTTGCAGTCCACCCGCCGCGCCAATCTAACCGCGCTGCATATCGACGAGGCAGCGGAGGCGGATGTAGGCCAACGGGCTAAGAAATGGGAAGTCGCGGCCAGCGTCGCGTCCCCCTCTTTATACAACCTGTGCGGCGTGGGCGGGTGTCGCGCAGTCGTGATGGCTGGCCCGCTTTACAGGAAGAAGAAACGGCGGGGATTGTTTGAGAAGGTTGTATGCGTGGCTGCCGCAGGGGGGTTGCATATTTTCCGGCAGCGGAGGGGGGCGGGCGGGCAGGCGCGGCCGGAGGTGGGGTGGAATAAGGTTGAGAGTATTCCGTTGGGGGAGTGTTATTTGTATAGTGGGGTGTTGGTGGAGGGGGATTTGGTGTATAGGGATAGTGCATCTGGCGCCGTGGCGGGGAGTGGGGTGCCGAGGGTGTGGCTTCCGGAGGGGTGGACGAGTTGTGATGAGGATTTGGTTTGTTGTTTTGTGGTTTGGAGGGCGAGACGGAAGGGGTTTTTTAGGGAGGGGAAGGAGGGGGGGGGAGGGGGGTTGGGGTTGGGACTTAAGAGGGTTAGTGCACTGGGGAAGCAGGGGCGGGGGATGGTGTTTAGGGCGAGAAGTCGGGTTGAGAGGGATAGATGGGTTCTTGCGTTGGGGGGGGAGATTGAGAGGGGGGTGGGCGGGGAGGATGTTAGGATTGAGGGGGAGTAGGGACTGGAGTGGCGGTTTTGGGCGGGGAGATTGATACACCCTATGAGTACGGTACCGCTTCCTTCTTGATGCTTAGAATGTGTGCTGAGTGACGGGTAGGAGGGCTTGAACGGGCACGAGCAATGGGGAGATAGCGGTACAAGGAGCATTGTGACTACTATGGCTATCAACCCATCGTGAAGACGGAGACTATGTGCTGATCGGGACACGGGTCGGGAGCGTACATCGGGATCTTGGGCAAGAAGGTAAGGCGCGGCCGGGAGCTGCCAGCTCGACCAGCAGCCAGATTGGGACGAACACGAACAATGAGTAAAGAGACGTTACAAGGACTTATATTACTACTGTGGCTCTCGACTCATTCACGAAGATGGAGTGGATTTGCCGAACAGAACTCGGCTTGACATCGGGTATCAGTACCGTGATGTCAGTGACAGGAGCAAAGCTCTAACACATGCAAAGGCAACTGTATATACTAAATATTGAAGTAAAAGACAAAGAGACGAATAAAATCAGAGACTCTCGAGATAAAAATCCACGATACCAAATATCCTCCTTCTCTCATGAGCTCATTACATCATATCCCTTAGGATGCTCCTTCCTGACATACCAATGCTCCTTCCATAACCACATCAGACACGCGCGGGGAAAGGGCGGCAGCTGCCAGCTTGAGCAAGAGCCATACACCGTCGCCCCTTCAAAGTTCCGGGCAAAGGGACCACGGTCGTGCATCCCGACAACCGCGCCGACGGCCCGACTCGGTCGTCATGTACTGTACCGAGCCCGAGGTCCCCAGCGCCCGGACTGCCGGCCAGGCTGGCCGTAGGACGGGCGGCATCGTCTCATGCTGGAGCCATCCGTGCTACTGGCCGGCATCCCGCAGCACGAGATGTGGCCCATCACGGCGCGATCGGGCGGGCGTGGGTGGGGACGTTCGTGTCCGAAGACGCGCCACGGCAACCTGTCACCTCTACCATATGCGGCGGGACCGATGTAAGCTCGCGTACTTCACGAGCGGTGCACGTCCGCCGCAACGGGGTACTGGCCGCGGCACGGCCGACGATCCCCGCCTTGCAACGGGCTATGTATGTTGCAGGAGACGCGATCGCGCTGTCGAGCTGTAGGTAAGCTTTGGGTTTGTGGATGTCTGTTTATACAAACCTGACCAAGTCGTGGATCGCGTCGCTTGCCGCGGTACAATCCCCGCCTGGCGGGTTGACACACGGCCAATAGGCGGTTGGGTTTGAGACATGTCCCCTTGGTCCTTCGCCGCACTGCACGCCTGTCAACGTCCGGCCCGCAGCGCACTTGCTTCCGGTCAGCCACAAAGCAAGCTCGCGGACGGTACCTCGAACCTCCTGTCTCGCGCTGCCCCGCTCTCACACGCAAAGCTTGCGGTGACGGGATTTCGCCATGACGGGAAGGAAGCACCGCGACCGCGGGGGTGAGAACACCGGTGCCGCAGTGCCGCAGCCTGTGGCAGAGGGCCGTGCGTGGGCGCGTTACGGACGGCGACGGGATGGCGGGAAGGGGGCGGGAGGGGGGAGAAATGAGGTAAAGGATGCGTAGGGATGGAGAGCGTGCAAGTTGGATGGACAGGGCGAGGCAAGGCTCTCGCTCGTTGCTGCATACCCGGGTCTGATGTGGGGCGGAGTTAACTCCTGCGCCACGCGGCAGGGAGTTGGTGACGGTGGGCTGCGGGCGGCGTTGGTTGTAAAGGGGTGTTTGCCCGCTTCGTCGAGATTGCCTGTAATGAACTGAAATATGTGGTTGGCCTTTGGTCTGGATATGCGGCTCGTGTTCCCGTATGCGGACTGGAGATGCGGAGGTGATTTACGTACCGCGTTGGATTGTGCATGTTGACGTGCTGGGGTGTGCAGCTCGAGCTCGTGGCCATCCATACGGAAGGCATCCTTCACTTCCCTCGGTCTGCAGATGTCGGCCTTCTCCGTTCAAACGACAAGCGTGGCCTCTACCCAATCAAGCAGCTCGCTTCATTCACTGCAGGCCATCGCACGGCAAGCTCCAGTTCGCGGACCTGTGACAGCACTGGCAACGCCGATGTGGGCCCGCGTCGCTTAATACGGAAGCGGGAACTGCATTAGGCGGGGCGATTGCAGACCTAACACTCATGTCTGGACTTCGGTGATGAAATGCCTTTTCTGGTTCGCACATTTGATGGTGCAGCGGCTTCTTCCATGCGACAAGTGGGACCGGAGGAATGCGGGGGTTGGATGGCGGCACATGAGTGGTGAGGCATGCGGTGCGAGACACGCGGCAGAGCCCTGTGGGCGTGGCGCGGCTGACCCAAGCGCGCGGGTGCTGTGGCGGCAAGGCGTATGTGAGCAGTCTGAAGAGTCGTTTTATTGATTAGGGAATTTCGGGCGGAATGATTGAAGTCGCATTGGAACCGAAGGTGCAGGATCGAAGTTGAAGTAAGGCGGTGTGATGAGCCGTTCCAGGATTCATGCCCCGACGAGTTGGGAATCCCCGTCTTCGCGGAACCGCTGCTGAGGCGTGCTGGTTGGTGCGGGTACCTGATAGGTCCCGGTGCGTACGATGTTGATAGGATGCAGGTGGTCTGATGATAGGGCTGGCTGGAGTCAGCTGTGGACTTCTTCCATGAGCTGATGCATGCGTCAGATCCGGTCAACGCTCCGAGGCAACGTCCTTCCGGATTCACGTACCGTACATCGCGGACATCTTGTTCAGCTCGTGCTCAGTGTCACCGCCACAAGACACGCGATTGATAGCATCCTATGAGCTTGTATGTTTTGACAAGAACCGAAAGGGTCGGTTGCCTCTAGAGTTCATTCGAGGGCAGATTCACCGATAGGACTTCCTCGAGATTTTCTTGAGCGTGGCGTCATCGGAGACATACGGTACGGTAGTCCCGCAAGAGGGCATACCGTAGGTACCTCCACGCCTGCCCGGCGCGTTGATTTGCCCTCATATGAAGCCGTAAGCCTCTTTCCAAGTCATAAGACCCATGAGAACTTATCAAGTGACAAGGCCTGAAGCCGTAACATCCATCAGACCACAACTTGTAGGTAATGAACCACTTTCCGCAAAGAACAGTATCGGTTACAACGCACCACCACCAAACAGCGCTCTGTCCGCTTACCGCAACCCCCCGCGCGACAAAGGAACGCCGGAAGGAGGGGCGACAAGTCTTAATAAACCCGTCGCCACGGTCTCACGGGCACTGCGCCTCCGCATCTCGACGCATCTGGCCTCGTCGACGCCGGCGTTTCGCAATCCGCGTAAGGATCCGCCGGCCAGGCCAGATGACACCGACGTCTCGCAGATGGCGTGGCAGCGGGCTAGTGTGCTTGACGTGGTGCGACGGCGGGGATATTTGACGGGAAACGGTCGAGCTAACAAGACAATCTCCCTCTCTGTGCCTCTCGCGCTCCACTGCCCGCACCTTGGGGAGTCGACATGCGCGACGACGGCGTCGTCGCGAAGATTCGCCGCAGGAGTGCTGCGCGACTGCCGTACGACGGTGGAACCGGCTGTCAGGTAGTTGGAGGACAACCCTACGGTAGATGCAAGGCTCGCTGGTGCGGGTGTTCGTCTGCTGGTGGATTAGCCATTGAAGGATACATAATGCCAAAATACAAGACGGATGGTGAGTGCCGTGCGGGTTAAAGCCAAAATCCTTTGGCATCCCGTTGGAAGTCGAGCGTCGTCTACGTCCCTTACGTCTGCGGCACTCACCGTACCTTAGACGAGCAACATCTACTAAAGATGGCATCAACCATCAGTCCCAGGAGATTGTTCAAACGCGTCTGCACACGCTGCTCAGCTCGGCAGTTTGGCCCGCTCGACATATATCCCACGTCGCATAGAAGCGGCTCAACTGCCGTTCGCGGCTGTCCCAAACACGAGACATCATCTTACGGCCGCTTAAACTGGCCGCAATGGTCGCCCAAAGATGTCAAACGGTCGAGAACGAACAAGACGGCGCGTCTATCACCGTCTTGACGACCGGCCGGATCAGCGGCCCCGGTAGTGAAGGATTTGCGAGGGTGTCAGCGGGCCGCACCGCAAAGGGCTGTGATGTCGCGGAACCTGGCCCGAACACGGTCGTGACGTTGTAAGAAGGCGTCAGCCACGATTGCTTTCGGATCGGTGCAACAGCTCCCGCATGATCAAATCCACACCTGAGTGCGTCCCAGTGAAACCAGCAGGGGACCAAAGCAGATTTGAACTGCCAGTGGCTGATGCAGTGTAACCGCGGTTGAGAAGTGGGAAGCACGGCAGGTATCGTAGGGCGTAGCGTTGTCCCCCTCCGTTTCAATTGCACTGAGGCGCGTGTGTTGCCACAGAACTCTCTATGCATTCAGGCATTCAGGTCCTTCGACGTGCAGACATCAGACAGAGCCTCCGAGTGAAGTGCAATCGGTCAGCCGGCCCATCCCACGCGGGCTGTTACAACCCAAGACGGGTGATCATGGATCCTTTCGTCCCCGGTGTGGTATTAGAGCTTAAAAATATACGTTGCTTTTGGCAGCGCTTATCAGCTCCCCGGACACCGGTTTGTCGCGTGGAGCGCCAAAGGCGTCATACAAAACGGTTAGGCACTTGCTTCACGATGCAACAAAGGCTGAAAACTAACATTGGAGGAGTCCCATGCAAGCTGAGGTCAGCTTGCATCAACCCATAAATTACAAGATTATGCCGCAAGGTTGAAGTTGATGAATGCTGCAGAGCAGCTGCAGACACATCCATAGTTAAGGTGGGGTGGGCGAGGGAGGTTGCAGGCGTGGGCAGGGTAGTGACTGCCGTTCCGAAAGCATGGGAAAGCTATCGCAACGTACCCGTACATAGGCAAGGGTTAAAACACAGCGAATCCCAGGTCGCGGGAAAATAGGACAATTCTTTTAGGTGAGAAGCGTTTGCGATGCTGCTACAGCAAGGGGTGGGGGAGCGACACACTTCCAGCCGTTGCCATTTCAAGCCGCGATTGCATGAGCCCGCTCATTTGTCGTACTGGGCCGCCGATGCGGCGAGGCGACGGAATGCATATCCCACCGCGCCCGCGCCCATGACGGGTGGCACGTAATGTGAGAGCGGACAGATGGAGAGAGATGAGATACGGATGAAGGGGCTCTGGCCTTTTTCTTTGCCGGTCGATGTTGAGCTCAGTGGTTATCCGGTCATCCATAGCATGGATACTCAATCGTTTGTGGTGAAGTTTAAGTTTGGTTTATCACTGACCGGGATATCCCGAAGCGGCCGAATACGAAGAAGCCTGCTTATGCGCCCAGGGAAGTTCCAGGAAAACACTATGCGCGAGTGCAACTGCAGCCGGCGGGCGGCTTCTACGGATGTACGGATGCCTCCGGGACCGTTCCCTGTTGTAAAATCGCCGATAAACTGCCTCGTACCGTACATTCTCCATCCGGGTCTGCATCTGGTAAAAGGCTGCGAGGGTGGCGCTGGGAGCTGAGTGGATCATTGAGCTCGCCGCCAGGAATCAGCAACCAGTTGGACCAGTTGAAAATGTGCTGATGTTCTGACCGCTGCGGCTAGCTCATTCAAGACGTGCACACCAAAATCAACCACACGGCTTCCAGCCTCCAGCTCGGCCATGAGGACGAGTTGGGAGTGCTTCCCCCACGCGCGAGGCCGCGCGCCCCCCAAAAATGGTGGGGGTGGAAATGGAGGGGGCCGTTCGTTCCATTCAACGACATGTCATCGTCCTCGCGTAGTGAGAACACGGGAATGAGGCTTTCTCTCAAACGGCGAAGATGAAGCAGGTGACTGCGACGCACTGCGGGTAAGGTCCTCGGCGTGGGGTTGTCGAGTCCTGTTCTTTCGCTTCAGCGACAGGCCTTCGCCAGCCCGCATAACATCGGTGGCACACCATGTGCGTACAATCCCTGGTATCCGGACCGCGGCACCGCGAGTTAGAGTTGACGTTCGCCGTATTCGGTATACGCATGTATCAAAGAAAGGGAGGCGATCGGCGCGATGGAAGAAGGTCAGCTTCATAATTCTGGCAGCTTGGTCAGTCGAGTAGAACTAGAGTGCGAGGATACTGTAAGAGATGGAGGAGAGGATATTACAATGTGAGTTGACCGGAGCCGACTCTCTCAAGGCGAGCAAAGGACGATGGTTGTACGCAGTAGGGCGAATCTATTCTGCACTTTGGGAGGTCCATATCTGTGGAACCCTGCCCTGTGTCCTCGTCGAATCTTGGTAGTCTGTTTGTTTAGCGTTTCCCAGATACCAGGTTTGTGTCTGGCTCTTTGGGCGTGCGACCACGCGTCACTCACAACCACCATTATCGACACCACCACCAGCCCACCACGTCCGCCATCAACGCCCTTCCGCATCTATCTCCGCTGTCTCTCTCCACAAATCCCAGCAAAGGCAACAAAGAGGCGATGCGGCGTGGTAGAGTGAAGCTGTGGCAATGTGTAAGAGAAAGGCATGCCTTATACCAAATAGGCCACTTGGATGAGGGGTAGCATCTTCATGTTGGCCAGCCAAATGTACCCCACCTCATCCCTCCATCGTCTTTATGGCCTCCCTTCCCCAATAATGCGGACCAGCCCTCACTCGATAACTTCCTCCGGCAGCATATCCGCTACGCCTCGTTCACATTCTCCTGGGGTCTGATTCATGGACCGTCATCATTCCCCTAAGCTAACCAGAAGGCTGGGCGAAAATCTTACTTGCCTAACGACGCCAGTTAGGCTTCCCATTCTTCGGCATCTTGAAGGTGGGCTACGAACGCAGGAGCCACTCCGGCCTTTCATGCCTTGCGAGTGACGCCGTGTGGTCCATGGAAGCCTTCTAGATTGGTGACCCACCACATGGAAACCGAGCCGAAGAAGGGCCTGGTGTCATGTTTGTATGGATCAACTGCAATAGAAGCAGCTTTCAGATCGCTTGTAATATGCTTCGCTACGCATCTCCCCGTCCTCTTTCGGCTCGCCGACCCAGCGGGGCTTCAAATGGCAAGGAATCTTGACCGCTCTTGCCACCTCTCGTCGCTTGAGTCGCAGACCATTTAACTGCTTTGGCGAGCATTTGGGCTGTCCTATGCAACAGAAGTCGCACGTACCATCCGGACAGCCGTTTATGGTCTGTGGGACAGATACACCGAGGCCGACGGGAGGAATGACGGCGGACGACATGTGAAAGGAAGATGCAATGGTTGCAACGAACGAAATACGTCCAGGACAGTTGTAGGGGCTCTATGTGCCACCAACTTCAGACGGTGTGAAATCAAACTGCCCGCTCTCAGTTATTTTGCTAGAACTCTCGGAGCATTTCTGAGCATCAATGTAAATGCACTAGACCAGACACACCACAACGTCCTCGACCGTAACAGGGATTGGTTACAGGTTGTTGGAAATGCAACCCACTGCTATGGCAGCGGATTCAGCCCCAGTTTGACAAGCATTTACAGCCCTTTGGACCATCTTTTGGCCCGCCTTTCGTCTTTACACCACCGCCGCTAAAGCACTAGGCGGGGCTGGCTGCCGCTTCAAGGCCGCCTGAGCCAAGCTCTGGTCTGTCACCTTACACCCCCTCCACTCCCCATGCATACGCAACTCACACCAGCTACGGCTGTACCCACTTCTCCCCCATACTCACCCCTCAAAGTATGTACCACTTGATACGTTGTAGAAAACCAGGGTAGTAGTGCGTAGTGGACTTCAACCTACCCCTACCCCGGCTCAGAATCCGAGCCCGTAAAGTGCGACAGACCCATTTGGTCAGGAGCTGTCCGCCTTTGGCGAACCCTTCTATCGCTTCTATGAAGCCATCACATACCTCATTCCACTCTCAGAGACGGTGCGGATAGCTGCGCTGCCTCAAGTTCCACGCAGCCAGTGATGTTAGGTACAAGCAGGAAAGAGCAATACTTTGCTTGGTATCACAAACAGCCGAAGCAACAAGAAGCAGACGAGAGAAGGGGCAATGCGTCTTTCGGGATAAGCATATAATGCTGAAGGCAGTCCGCCCATTTTTTGTTCCCATCCTCGAGTCATTGTCAAACGCCCATCAAGACGAACAAGGTCGATTGGAAAGACCACTACGGTGCAAGCCCCTGGCCTCATAAGTGTTCGCCTCGAGATCTTGGAGATATAAAGTGCCTCCCGTGCCGCCATCCCGGGTCCATCAGCTCCTTCCACCTTTCCACCTCAAGTCCGCAAACCTATTTCAATTGGCCTTGAGCTTTCTTCGCTTTTCAACTCCACCTGACACGATTGCTAGTGAGCATACTAGTATGTCTCCCTTGTTCCATGGAAGTGGCGCAACTGCAGCTTCACCAACCTCAAAGAACGCATTTCGCTGACTTTAGCTAGCATCAGTCCTGCAACAGCATTGACACATCCCTGCACCAACCAGCTACATCCTGTCTATCTTTTTTAACACCATGGCCGTCGGCAACTGCGATCATTCCTTCAAGATGATTAAATCGGATACGACTCTGATCCTCTGGCATTGCAACTTGTGCCATAGTGGTCCGCACTGGTACATCTTCGAATGTGAACGGTGTAAACTCAAGACATGCAGGCCTTGCGCCTACAAGGCCTAGCGTCGCAGTGTACGTACCGCTTTTTCTTTGTCCTTCGGTCGGCCCTTCATCTGACTCCGCCCCTACCCCTCCTTGAAGTCTTCCATGTCACTTCGAGGTCGCTTCCAAGTGGTCTTCCAGAAGTCACCAATCGGACCAATCATTTGGTCTCAACTTCGCACCATTGCGACTTGTCTCAAACATGCGTGCCACACAGTATTTCTTTTTTTTTACGTGCTAGAACTAACATGCGGCTGTAGGTGAAAACGGCAGCAGCCAAACGGGGTGATGGGCGGATTGTGAGGGGCGCACAACCTAAATAGCCACCGCATGGATCGACGACCGACACTTGCAGTGAGGCATGTCACCACAAGTTCCACTACCCGGTCAGATTGCGGGATCCAAGCCTTTGTGCTCATCACCGCGTCACATCGTCGCCTCCTCGACTGCTGCACACGTCCTTTTCCTTTTAACGATGGAGTCGGCTACGACAGCTCCCTTTCTCTCTTGTGACATGGACATCATCGCATACCCCTTCATTGCACCTTCTGGGATTCCAACGCTTCCACGATCCTCGTTTTGTGTTCCTTCACCATTCCTCTCACAGCCGCCGGCGCCATCCCTTCACTTTCGGTTTCCCCGTCACATTCGCCCGCATATATGAGGTACAGAGAAGCAATAATCTACGAGACGAAACTAGAATTGAATGCTGGGCGGTCTGTGGATCCTGCGAAGGAACCCCCCCGCCAGTAAAGAGGCTAGTCCGCGAGGACTACTGGATACCGGCGCACTTGGTTCTTGTCTAGGCTGGTTGACCTGGTGGCGGCTTGAGTTTTTGGAGTTCTCCGTCCTTACTCTTCTTTGTAATTATTATGGAGCAAGGCTGACGCTCGAACATCGATCGACACTTCAGACCTTTTTCAGCAGGCTCGGGTGCTTCTTTCCCCGTTGAGGGCACGGCGTTTTCCACGATGTAGGAGTTGGCTGGGTGGCAGTGTCATTGTTAGATGGAATAGAGAGTGGGATAAGGATCGCATCCTGATGGAGTTCATGTGTGCTTTTGCTTTGCTCGTTACTCCTAGATGCCACCGGTACCAATTTCATGCTTCTTATTCGCCTCGATGGTTTGTTCTTCTCGATGACTTGCAGGTGCAGGGTGCAGAAATGGCGTGTGCTTGCAGCTTGTAGACGGGCTGTTGGATATTTCGTCAGTCTCCGACTACATTTGGCACAGCAGTATCCGTTAGACCATCCGCATTCGACATAACTTCGAGCCCGTACCCGCACCCCCACACCGACTTTCAGTCCAGACACCAATGTCGAAAGAGCTTTGCGGACTAGTTCTAGCCGCTCTGCCCGCCGCCTCCCGCTTGTTCGCCGTTGACGGTAGCACAAGACGCCCTATCCTAAGCGGCAGCACGTCCGCATCTGTACAGTGATATGCAGCACTGCACCGTACTGGATAAAAGCGGAGATGCTACCTCCTCGCTACGGGGCTCATCCTGGCGGATGCAAGACTCTTTAGCTTTATTGTTCTTGTCTTCTGTGTGCTGTTCGCTCGCCTCGGATTAGCCAAGTAGAGAAGGCGGGCAAGTTTTCCCTCCAGGGTTGAGGAAGCCATCCTATAGTGCGTGATTCTGTAGCGCCATAGCCGTGATGCCGAGTGTCAACGACAGACAGGTCTTCGATGCATCCAAGAGCCTTGGAGAAAGGTGCCTCCACCAACGACATGCTTCATGATAGAGTCGGACTCGCTATTGGCTGAGACAAGGGTACTTTACAGCCATTCGGAGGCGGTGATGAGCGCCACGATCCACATGGATCGGGGATCTGGCGCAAGGTCCCGGGCGAAGAAGGCGCAGGCGAGCCAAGGGACGGTGGTGGAAAAGGGTATTGCCGCCCCTCGACTCTCCGCACCACACCTGCACACATTTTTTACTTTTCAAAGCTTGAATACACCATCTATCTCAGCTCAAACATTCCTATCATGAGAAGAGGTTTACCGGTCAGGAGACATTGGCCGTCGTGGGCGTCTTTCTAACCCCTTCTTTCACACTACCAAAACCACCGAGTCAGGCCAATTGCATCACGGAAGCGAGCAATCGCTGTACGGGCCTCCGTTCTGCGGTATCTAAATCGTGCGTTCCTCCAAGCCGCATTTACGGTAGCGTGTGCATGCTCTCCAGTTGCTTTGCATGGCAAGTGAGACCGTGGCGATCATGACGAAAGGACCACACTGGCAACTTTTCCCCCACAAATATGCGTTTCAGCCGCTGCGACTTCGTCTACCGTAACCCACGCTGACGGCATGAGCATCTGCAAGAGCCAGGTTGTGAAGTTTAGCGCAGTATCGGCACGAGGCGTCCGACGCCCGCCACCCCCTGCTGCAGTAGTCAATATGCATTTATATGCACATACCGCATGCGGACGCACTTCGAGTCCTTTACTTTTTTGTTTGCAAGTGCAAACTCTGTTGAATCAATAATGTGGCCAAGAGCTCAGTTCTACAAGAGATGCAGAGCTCACGATCAATTCAGCTCGCCAATACGTTGTCCGCATTGGCTACTCTGGACGACAATGCTCCACTCGGTAGTCTGTAGGAGATTCCGCCACAGCTCAAATGGCGCACCGTGGATACAAGCCAAGATACTTGTTAACTTGGCGGACCGGAGCGGCTTTCGTAAGAGCCTTCCGGCGCGGTTTGATCAGTTTCGACTCCACCGACTTGACGTTTTCGAGCCGCATTTTGTGTTTATGTCCCCGAGACGTGGTCATCTTTCCATGAAGCTGGAACTTGCTCAGCCATTCTTACGAGTCGAGGACAGGAAGATGCGCCAGCTGGGCACATGCAGCGGAGCTTGACCCTTCGCATTGCTTTCCATCCCCTCGCGAGGCTGTCAAGCAAAATGCCATAAAATTAAGGCTGTTTTCCCCTCATTCTCCAATTTCCGGCCAACCGGGTCCTTACCAACCCGTAGAGCAGGGCCGGCGGTAAAACGGGCAAAAGGTTAGCCTGATAACTCGATGGCAAGGCTAGACGTAGGCGCAAAGGTTAAAGTTGAGCTTGGCCACGCCATGGACGCGACGCCAGGGTTCAATTTGAGCTCCGAAGTTCTCATCCCGCCCAGCAATTGGCAGGTCGAATCCAGTGGGGAGGACTACGCTGCGCCGCAAACATGGGATATGCACACCTGGCCCATGTGGAACTGCGATTGGCTCGAAAGCTTCTTGGTAACCATGTTACCGGTAAGGTGTGCCCCGAATCCCGGTCACCGGCACCGACGGCGCATCGCGGGGCTCGGGACGCGGAACACGGGCCGACGGTCTAGGCGGAAATAGGAACACGCTGGCCATGATGTGAGAAGATTATCGATATTTCAGCATGGAAGCAGGATGGAAGTGACAAGAGGCCCCCTATTCTCATCGCTTCTCGAAGCGCTCGCCCCACCTATTCACTACCCCGCGGTCTCAGCCCCACCAGTTACCGTACAGCGTCGCCACGCGCATCATTCGGCAATTTTTGGGCCTACCGACAGATGAACGCCCCTCGCTTGCCGGTGCAGTTTCTTCCGCAGGTACTTCCTCCATATGCACTTTCTGCATGGCTGAATGCGCCGCGGCGCGCACGGACGCCGCACGCGAGCGGCGCAAGCCTCCGGCCCGCTTAGCTGGGGGTCGCGCAGCACCTAGCGAGGGAACGCCGCGCCATGCGCGCACCCGCCGGGTCCGGGCCCCGCATAGCGCGCGTGGGGCGGCTTAAGCTACTGGAATTGCGGAGGGGTCGGTGGGTGTCTTCTAGAAGGGGGGAGTGACGCGTACCCGCATTTAGCGCGGTAATATATTGCTGGGCCGCCGAGAAGGGGGCCGCATTTCTGCGCGAGGCTGACGCGAGGCTGCGGTGTACGGTACCAGAACCTGGCTACGGATGGACTGTTACTTCGCACCGCACATACCTGCAAGCGCGGCATTCTTCAGCGTTGCCAGCCCGCGTGGGTGCGTGCGCGCGCCGCTGCTTCTGACGTCAGGCCCAATGGGACCGGGCGCCCGGCGATCGTGGTGCCCGGAGTCATGTACAATGTCCGTGCGCGAACGCTAGGCTACCAAATATGCAGCCCGCTCACCGGGTAGCCGGGTGGACCGGTTGAACGACCAGTTGCGGAGAAGATGGTGCATCAGCAGAGGTTGATGGAACTGGTGGTGAAAGGGATTCAGGGGGGTCGAGCAGCTGGAACTTGCTATGGTCGGTGAGTGAAGAGCGATGTTCGGGGATGGGAAAGGGAATGCGAGGCGTATCGGCTGCATGGAGGTTGCTCCGCTGGGCTGAATTGTCTCACTCAAGAGGCGAAATGACGTTCTGCACCTCGGCCTTCGGTTCCGACGTCGTGCAGATACGGGCCGCCTATTCTCATCTCCTCACCGCACGTCGTCTCGCTAATCTTCTCCAGCATGGACCTCTCGCATGCAACAACCCCGCTTATCCTTCCCCCTGCCGTACGGATTACCGGTGCACTCTACCGGTAACGAACCCAACTCCGCAGCCACGGACCGTAACTTACGGTTCCCGGTCACTGCCGAGCCCGGATCGCCCCACCTCTCGCTCACCCTAAACTCGCAACGGTGCGCCGTGTCTCATCCTGGGACATCACCTCGCGATCGCGCCGGCCCATCGCGGAAACAGCAATTGGAATTCTCCCACCGCACGCCAGAGGCGACCCTAATCCCCCGCTCTTGTCTCACCTTACTGCTCCACCACGGAGACCCACGAGGCTGACACCCTCGTCGCAAGTCAACTCTCCCGGCGCATTCTCACCAGACATTCTAGCGCTCCCGAACCTCCGGCCGCGGGGCCCCCGGAGTTACCGCGTCCAGCGCCTCGGGGTCCCAGTCCGCTGACCACCCTTCCCGACACGGGCAGAGGGTCGGGGTTGGTTCGACCGAGCCCCCGCGCAAATGGCGACGCCGGTAAGGTAGGCTGACACCCTCCTCCCACGTGGCCCACATTTCTCCCCGCAGGACCTGGGACTAGTTTAAACCTTCCCCATGGCACTGGAAATTCAAATCATGCACACCGCTCCACCCCTCATGTACGGTTGTTGGTGCGGAAGCCAGACCGCGACAGGCGGTGGCTGATGGGCGCGGATGCGGGACGAGGCTGGCGATGCGCTGAGGGCAGGTGATGAGGTTGGGCGTACCGTATTGTGCGTCAATGGTGCAAGGCTGGCATGCGGGAGTTGATGCAGGTCTCAGGGAGACGAGGCGAGGCTGAGGGACCTGATACTGCGGTTGCTGGTAGGGAGCGCGTATCACCGTGGCTTAACGAAGAGGGAGGGGGGGGGGTTGGAAGCTGGGAAGAGAAACTGGAATTCGGCAGCCCTTTGAAGGGCACGGGGTGGGTGGAGAAGCTTTTTCGGCCTTGCTTGATGCGCGGTTTCGGGAGGGAGGCAAGGCTTCCCCGTCTTCTGCCGCAGGCACTCCGCTAATAATGTTGAGGATAGCGATCTAATGCCGCTCCATTACGTCGAAGTAAACAGCGATCAATCTGATGGTTATCATGACAGCGGGCCTGAAACTTGGAAAGGGAGATGGAATTCCGGCAGCCTCGTGGTGAGAGCGTGTTCGATGCGGAGGATCTTGCCGTTCTTGCTTCGACGCGCTGAGCCTCCGGAGCGAGAGTTTGGTGTCCCCACTCCGCCCTGGACACTGCGCCGATGCTTAGTGATCAGATATCGCTCCATGTCGGGTATGCTAACAATGGTCAGTGGCCACACAGGCTGGGATCGGCTTATGGGACCAGCGCTGATCGGCGGCTTCCATGCTGTTTCCGCGCTCCACGGGGATACATGTCTGAGCTGACCACTGAGATGCTAGGATCGAGTGTAGAAGGCAAGTGCTCGCGTGACTGGCAAGGGAGTGGAATAAGCTTCTTGTGATGGTGTCCGCTGGAGATCGCGGGCCATGGCCGAATCTATGGGTACAGGCCATTTCCTGCACGCGGCATCGGTACGATGCCCAGTTCGATTCAGACAGAGAACACTGTTGGGCCCCCGGCGTCCATAACCACGGGATCGGGACTTTTAGTTCGACCGCTACCAGCTGTGGTGAGTGCGTGTCCGATCGATGGAGCAGCACGATTGGTATATGCTTTCTCCCGGTCGTCGAAGCGGAACGGGATGTTATGTTGGTAGAGCGCGGGTATGCACTGGATAGTTCTTCCCCCGAAGGGCGTATCACCCACTTTGTCTTTTGAGAGTTGGTGTCTCTGGTGTGTTCTGGTGTGTTCTGGTGTGTTCTGGAGTCTCTCTGGTATTTCTCTGGTCTCTATCACCTCGACGATGGGAAAGGGAGTTTTTCTAAGCAGCTGACGCCGTCTCCGCTGATGTTCTGGAAAGGCATGATAGGACCCTCAGAGATGAGTATCCAAGGCGCCGAAGACTTTACTCAAGGCTGATCTGCTAGGTAGACTTAGGCAGTGGATCCACCTGACACTCCGTGTCTGGATCGAGATAATGGGGGACAGATGAGCACAAGCAGGCAAGTAGAGCGAAATGCGCATGCCCTTGCTGACGCAGAGTACCGGGAGGGGCCATACAGGCACTCCAGCATCGCATGCCAGCAGCACACCAGCTTGGACCCAGATATCGGGCACAGACAGGCACAAGTAGACAAGTTGAACGAACAGCGATGCGCTTGCCACCGCGGAGTACTGTGAAGAATCCTACCAGCACTCCAGCATCGCATGCGGGAAGGGCACCAACCTGAACTGCGATACGGGAACTAGTCGAGCCCAAGCAGACAAGTTGAATGATTGAACAGCGCATGCACTTGCCAACACGAAGACAGTCACTCCAGCATTGCAAGCGGGCAGGATATCAAATTAGACATACGCCGTACATCTAGCCCCGCACTCATAGAGTAAACCCTTTCCCTAACACCGTGCTGGTATATCAGTTTACCCGGCCCATAACGCCCAAACCCATCCTCCCTCCTCCTTCACCCCCCTCCCGCTAGAACTATCCCGCTAGTCCTAGTCCGCAAAGTGCATAAAAAGCTGGCTAATACTCTCCCCATTATGATTCCTCCGAATCGCCTCCGCCAGCAGTGGGGCCACATCCAGCATCACCAACTTCTTGCACCGCGCCCTGCGCTCCGGCGGAATGGGGAAACTGTTCGTAACCACAATTCCCTCGATGCACCCACACTCCTCCAACTCCTCCAGGGCCGTCCCACCGAAGAGTCCATGCGTAGCAACGCAATACACCTTCGTCGCCCCGCCGCGCTTAACCACCGTCTCCGCCGCCGCAATCCAGCTCCCCGCCTTATCAATGATATCATCCAGCAAAATAACCGGGCGGTCTTTAACATCCCCCACCAGCGTAGCCGTAGTTTCGAACTCCGGGTTCTTGAGATCTTCCTCTTCGTCCTCGCTCACAGTCCCGGCGTCGAGCGACCCGCCCAGCGCGGTCATTTCGGCGCCCTGGCGCAGCGAGGACACGGTGGAGAGGAACGAGGCCATCATGTTGTCGGGTGGGTCTTCCTCCGAGCCGCCCCGGCCGCGGTGCACGCTGCCGGAGTGGAAGGAGGCGGGGGAAGGGTAGTCTTCGTCGACGATGTGCCCGTGGACGAGGCGACCGTGGATCACATTGCGCGCGCGCTGGCTGGTCAGCATCCCCTTTAAATCCATAGTCACACAAACACATACCTCATCAGTAAATTCCTCGCTCACGCTCTCCCCATGGCTCGCCGTCGCCATAGGCGCGGTGCTCACGCGCATCAGGCTCGGCGTCGGCGAGGGACTAGGTGACGGGTGGGAGAGAGTGGATTTAGCGAGCGGGCTCGGGGGAACGCCAGAGGAGGGTCCATGGGTGTGACGCGAGATGGAGGGCCCGCGGTTGCGCGTGCGGGAGACACGGCCGCTGCTGCTGGTGACGCTAGCGCTACCGGCACCCACGACACTCTCTGGCTTCTCTGCACCGTCCGTAGCAGGCTTCTCCTCGGGCGGAGTATGCTCGGGGGTATGCTCGGGCGTCTTCTCGCCGGTCGTCGTGTCGGAGGGTGCCTTTTCTCCGGTCGTCTTGTCGGACTTGTCGGAGCGGTCTTCGGGGTGCGGTTGCATTTCCGTGCGAGCGTCTTCCTCGTGATCCGAGACGCCGCTCCGGCTGCCGCCTCCCGCGAGTCTATCGAAGATCAGGCTGCCGTTGACGGAGAAGTCGGAGTGCGGGACGTAGCCGCTGCGGCGGCGGTCGGTGGTCACGATGCCGAAGCTGAGTTTTAGGGCATCGGCTAGGGCAGTGACGCGCTTTGTGCCGCCGGCATTCTTGCTCACTATCACGGCCTGCTTCCAGTTGACGACGTTGTGCTTTATCCAGCGCGCGATCAGCGGCTCGGCGACTAGGTTGTCCACCGGGCACTTGAAGAAGCCTTGCATTTGGCTGGCGTGTAGGTCGATTGTGATGACGTGGTTGACGCCGGCGACGTTGAGGAGGTTGGCGATCATGCGCGCGGTGATGGCGCCGCGGTGCGATTTCTTCTTCGACTGGCGAGAGTACGGGAAGTAGGGCAGCACGGCTGCGGTAGTCAGCGGTGGCACTGTGGATTCAAAGAGGTCTACTTGCCTGTGATGGACTTCGCCGACCCGCCCTTGCAAGCTGAGATCATGATCAGCAGTTCCATGATATTGTCGTTGATCCTGAGCGATCAGCGCAACTCCAGCGTAACTCGCGCAGTAGGTGGGCCTCATACATGCTGCTGCCGCTCTGGACGATAAAGACATCCTGGTTGCGAATTGACGTCTCTGCGACTCGTGGTTAGGCGGTGCGACGAGGGATGTCGGAGTGGCGCCACTCACGAATCTGCACGCTCGTCTCGCCGTTGGCAAACTTTCCCAGCTGCACCTGGTCTGGCTTCTTGCCCAGGCGCTCGCAGATGACCTCTACGAGCGCCGGGTGTGAACTACCCGAGAAGATGCGTGTCTGGCGCATCGGGACGGTGGTTTGCGGGGTGATCTGCGCTCCTCTGGCGGGGGAGGCTGAAGGCTGTATGAAAGTTTGGGTTCGCTTGGGAACGGTGCCAGTGACGATTGTGTGCAACGGCGATGGCTGTCAGCGAGAATTGGTATGAAAGCTTTAAGGAGAGTTGATGTTGTAGTGTTGCAGCTGTCGGTGGGTTTTTTATGCAAAGGAGCGGCGGTGGTCGCGAAAGTCGACCAACGTCCCACCCCAGTTCGGCAGGGGAAAAAAATTCAGCGACGGCGTCGTGTCCGTGCGGCAGCCGCCCGAGGGTCCCCTTGGTCCCCCAATCGTGGTTCTTTCTTCGTGAGATAACGATCATGCATAGTCTCTGCGCTGTCTCTGCAGTTTATCTCCTGGATCGGACGCAGACTGGACACCTGCATGAAGCATGTTAAGAAATTCATTGTTCCAAGCGGAGTTATGTCTGCGGCTCTGCGATCGGTCGGATTAAACATCCGTCACAGCCGATCCCATGTACATTGATCGATCGGCAAGCATGCTCTCGGCTGAAGGATTCATAAGATTTCTCTTCTATGCCGGACAGGTCGGAGCCGAGATATCGGAGCCGTAGGTGATGACTTGGTTGGTATGACGCAGCAGCTGCATCTCATCATTCATCAGCACTAAATGGCCGTTAAGGTTAAGCCGAGTGCCATATCGTTGTTTCGCCCAGTCTTTGGACATCCATTCCTACCTCAGCCTTACATGTCAATATCGTGTTGGACTGTGAAGCCGGAACGTCATATGTTATGACGCTGATTTCATTGTCAAGGACAACCGAAATCGAATAATGTGTTTAAATATCTTCCGCGACTCTCATATCATCGCCTTTAGAGAATTCAACCTGACCTACACGTATCCCATAAACATCGTAGCTTCACGCTAACATGCAAGTCTCGGGATAGACTCTCTTCAGCCTTTCATGATGGCCATCACTAGCACATCTCACCTCCAATAGTCTACTGTAGACCTCCCCACTCCCGACTCCTACCAAGCCACAGTCACGACCCCGCGTCAGGGGCATTAGACGGACTGTGATTGGTGTTCTCCGCGGTTACGTCACTGAGCCCAGTTTCGCCTTCACAGGGCGCGTTGCACAGCCACAGGCACCAGCTTCAGCCCGACATCTTAGCACGACAACCACCTCCTCTGCTCCGCACATCTGCCCCTTTTCTCTTCCACAATCACCCTTTGGATACCTAGTTCATGCTCTTCGAAAGACTCGCAGCTTACAGCATCCTCTGCGCCTTACAGCACCTATCAAATCGGCAAGGCGCTCGGCGCTAACCCCCACCATGGCTCGCACGACCCCGCCAAACAGCAATGCGAAAGCTACAGCTCCGTCTACGGGCAGTGTGCCTGGAAACAATGGCACCGGCAGCTCTGCTGCTGAGGAATGGGACATGATGGATGATTTTCAAAAGCAGAAAACCCCATCCTTTACGGTCGACAAGAAATCAGCCCCCAGCCCTAGGCCGTCTACGGCGTAAGTTTGTTGTTTCACGCAGCTTCCCCAGCTAAGCAGTTTCGTTTAGCAAAAGCGCTGACAGTTATTATGGCTACAACAGCGGCATTGATGAGGCGTCCTTCAACGATGAGCAAAATGCCAACGATGTGCCCCCTCCGGCCTACAGCGCCAACCTCGGAGCCATTCACGACGAGAATGACGACATGGGAACAAATGCCTCAATCGCTGGTACGCTCTTCTCATCCCCGCATTGAACGAGAGGCTTATTTGAACAGACGATGGACGTGTCAATATCCGAATCAACCAAAAGACCCACAGAGTCTCCAACCTTCTCGTTCCGGCCCTTCGAAACCAACCCAAGCGTCTGGCTGCCACTGAGCAGCCGCTTCCTCCACCATACATTCCCGTTTCATTGGGAGGTAGCCCGGATGGACCTCCAGCACCTCCACTGAATGTCGTCATTCACGTTGTCGGATCCAGAGGCGACGTGCAGCCTTTCGTGGCCCTGGGCAAGGTCCTCAAGGAGACATACGGTCACCGTGTGCGCCTAGCCACCCATCCCGTCTTCAGGGATTTCGTTACCGAATCTGGTCTTGAGTTTTTCAGCATTGGAGGCGACCCCGCTGAGCTCATGGCCTTCATGGTCAAAAACCCGGGCCTGATGCCTGGATTTGATAGCCTGCGTAACGGAGATGTAGGCAAGCGCCGCAAGGGAATCCAGGAGATGATCAAGGGCTGCTGGAGGTCTTGCATCGAGGCTGGTGATGGTACGGGAATTGAGGCTTCGGACAAGAATATCGAGGACTGGATGAACTCGGATAACCCAGCCTCTCGACCATTTGTGGCGGATGCCATCATCGCGAATCCGCCTAGTTTTGCCCATATTCACTGTGCTGAGAGACTTGGCGTCCCTCTGCACATGATGTTCACGTAGGGACTTTTCCAAGATTTTGGGATTTGCTAACAGAATAGGATGCCGTGGTCGCCCACTCAATCGTTTCCACACCCTCTGGCAAACATCCAGTCCACGAATGCGGATGTCTCCATGACCAACTACATCAGCTACGCACTGGTAGACATGCTGACGTGGCAGGGCCTTGGGGATATCATAAACCGCTTTCGAGTACATAACCTGGGCTTGGATCCCCTGAACTCAATGTGGGCGCCGGGCCTAGTTCACCGCATGCGCATCCCGTACACGTATTGCTGGTCCCCCGCTCTGATCCCCAAACCAAAAGACTGGGGCAACCACATCTCAATCGCCGGCTTCTACTTCCTCAACCTGGCCTCCAACTTCACGCCACCCGCTGATCTTCAGGCCTTTCTCAACGCCGGACCCCCGCCCGTGTACATCGGTTTCGGCTCTATCGTTATTGACGACCCCAACGGCATGACTAAGCTCATTTTCGACGCCGTACGCCGGACTGGTCAACGTGCCCTCGTTTCTAAGGGCTGGGGCGGCTTCGGTGCCGACCAGCTCGGTATCCCGGAGGGCGTCTTCATGCTCGGCAACATCCCGCACGACTGGCTCTTTCAGCACGTCTCGTGCGTGGTGCATCATGGCGGAGCAGGAACTACCGCCGCAGGCATTTCAGCGGGCAAGCCGACCGTCGTGGTGCCATTCTTCGGGGACCAGCCCTTCTGGGGTTCCATGGTGGCGCGCGCCGGGGCAGGCCCGCAGCCGATTCCGTCCAAGGAACTGACGGCAGAGAAACTGGCTGCGGCGATTATGGAAGCGCTGAAGCCGTCATCGCTGGAGAAGGCAAAAGAGTTGTCTGCGAAAATCAGCCAAGAGCAGGGGGCGGATAAGGGCGCGCTGGATTTCCATCAGATGCTGGGTGTGGACAAGATGCGCTGCATGATCCTACCGGACCGGGTGGCGGTTTGGCGGGTAAAGCGGACGCAGATTCGCCTCAGTGCACTGGCGGCGTATATTTTGGCTGAGAAGGAGGTCGTCGGGTTCTCGGACCTTAAGCTGTGAGTTTATTAACCGTGGATAAGGCAGGAGCTAACGAGCCAGATATCGGCCTCGGGAGTACGACACAGAGGACGGCCCGACAGACCCCATTACGGGTGGCGCCGTTGCCATCACTGGAACCTTGACGGGCGTGATGATGGGCTTTGCCGACTTCCCGGTTTCGACCCTGAAGCTCCTTTCAATCTACCCCGATGCCGAGAAGCGGGCCGAAAGGGAGAAGGCCAAAGAGGACAAAGCGAAGGGCAAAGCACCCGAGACGGCTACTCCCAGCAGCACAAGCGCAACCCTCACAGCCTCCCCCGCTAGCTCACAACTCTCCCTCCCCTCAACCCACCGCTCCAACTCCATCCCCCACAAGCCAACCCCTGGGCAACCAACCCCCCTAACCCACGAATCCACAACCTCCACCACCCCAACCTCCGAATCCCTCTCCCCACCCCCCCGCCGCTCCCTAGGCGAAGCCCTCCGCTCCCTCTCCCCAACCCACTCCCGCTCCCCCTCCCCAGCAAGCCACCACCGCCGCGAACACCTCCGGCAAGTCTCCGACTCCCTGATCCCAGACAACGACACAACCCTCGACGCCGCCCTGGGTACCGGCAAAGGCCTATCCCGCATCGTAGGCGCCGGCCTCAAGAGCCCAATGGACCTGATGCTCGGCATAAGCAAAGGCTTCCACAACGTCCCCCGGCTCTACGGCGAGGAAGTACGCCCTGCAACGCGCGTGACCGGGATGAAGAGCGGTCTCGCGGCCGCGGGGCGCGAGTTTGGTCTAGGTGTGTTTGATGGGATCACGGGGTTGGTTACGCAGCCGCTGAAGGGCGCGAAGGAGGAGGGCGCGGCGGGGTTTATCAAGGGTATGGGGAGGGGGATGGCGGGCGTGGTGGCTAAGACGAGTGCGGGCGGTTTTGCACTGCCTGCTTATGCGATGAAGGGTGTCTATAAGGCTGTGCAGCAGGCGCTCGGCCCCAGTGTCGAAGGCTACATCGTCGCTGCGCGGACGGCGCAGGGGTGGGAGGAATTCGTGGGTGTGGACGCGGGGGTTAAGGCGGAGGTTGTGAGGGCTTATTTGGAGGTGTTGGCGGAGGCGAAAAAGGGGGGGCATAGGGTGGGGGAGAAAGAAGTCGAGGCGTTGACGCAGTGGGTGGATATGCGCCGCGCGGACTGGGGGAGGGGCGGGTGTGTGCTTCACCGGTTGAGGCCGGAGGGTTTGGTGAAGAAGTGCGAGGCGTGTGGACTTGGTGGTGGGGGGGGGAAGCGTGAACCGAAGGCGGAGCGCGGGTTGGATCAGGCGAGGGAGATGGCGGCGACCGTCCCGAGCTCAAGCAACGACACGTTCAACGCTGCGCCGGCCGAGTATGACGATGAGGATGCGGCGCTGGCGCGGGCGTTACACGAGTCCCTCCTTCACCAGAGCACGCCATCTCACGAAGTACCCCCCGTGCCTTCGCGGAGCCCGATGCGCGGTCCCACAGGGGCACCGCCGGCTGAGGAAGAAGGGGATGAAGAGTGGACTGCGGCGCTGGAGGCGAGTCGGGCGGAGGAAGAAGCGAGGGAGAAGGAGCGGCGGGAGGAGGAGATTGTGCTTGAGTATGTTAAGAAGCAGAGTTTGAGGGAGGAGGAGCTGAGGCGGCAGCGGGGAGGTGGAGGTGGGGCGTAGATATACCCGTTCGTGTTCAGTTTAAGGGGGGTTGGTTGGTTTTTGTTTGGGAGGGTTGTGTGGCTGATGCGGGATATAACAAGCGAGCGGTTAAGTGAGCATTATTATTATTAGCTTTGTCTTCCACGGATGTTTGACTCTGCGGCCTATCCGGACTGTGCTCCATTCAGTATCGTTACAAGTACCATACCACTCATCATGACCAACATCCACGTCTCAATCGGACCACACCCTCACTAAAGAAAGAAAGGGTATCCGACAAAAACCAAAGACACCCCAACGCCAAACTCAATCAAAACCAACGCCAGCTATGTACCTGTCAAACAAATCCCTACTCCCGATTTCCCATACTATCCGCAAACGTCATCCAAATCTCCCTTTCCTCCTTCTCGATCCGCTGGCGGTGCTTCTTCCCCCGTCCCAAATCCTCCAGACTCCGACTCCGGCCCCAGATGTCCACTGGCCGCGGCACCCACACCTTGGTAATCAGCGCACCGAAGACCATCCAGATGGTAAATCTGCGTTCTGTCAGACAAGGGATACGAGAGTATAGCGAAGTCGCCTACATCAGCAACACCCAGCCCAGCCACTGCGAGTGCGGAGCATTGACGTTCAGACCGCCGAACTTTGCATACGCCAAAAATATCTGCGCGAGGATAGAGCCGAGTTTACCCGCGGCGGCGGAGACGCCGTGGCAGGTACAGCGGTATTTGGTGGGGAAGACTTCGGCGGCGATCTGGACGTGTCAGCCTTATCTAGCGTCATTTAAGAGTCGACGACATACCACGAACGTCGACGTGTTCGGTCCAAAATCAAAGAAGAAGCTGGAGATGGAGTAGAGCACGATGACAGCCGCAAAGTAGCGCGTGCCTAGCAACACAACAAAGCACACGCCCACCATGACGAAGTTGGCCGCCAGGACCCAGAAGCCGTACAGCTGGATCTCCCATCTGTACCGCGCCATGGAGATAAACACAGCACCGCCCAGCAACGCCCCTATCGAGACCGCAATCATGGCGCGATAGCCGTTTTCCATCAGCGTGTCGCCTACCGACTTGCTCGGCATGGTGTTCCACAGCTTGTTCAAGATCTTCGGGTTATTGACCGAGAGGAAATAGAAAGCAAAATCGAGCATCATCCACGTGAGCGACGTGCCAGCCAGGTCCGTCCAGTTGCCATCCGTTCGCAAAAACGTCCACAGCCCGCGCCAGTACTCGCTCCATGTTTCCTTGCGTACGAGATTGCCAGGCGGGGCGGTCGATGACGAGCTCGGAGCGATGGCTGCATCCGGCAGCTGCAGATCCTTCATCCCGACGGGCTCCCCAAATGCGAGCGTGTTCTGCTCGCCAAACATCAGCGTCGCCTGTCCTGGTGAGGACGTAGTATGGCTCTCAGTGACGCTGCCGCCGCGAATCGCCTCCTCGTCCTCCGGAGGCGATGAGTGGTTTGGGAGGATGCTGGGCGATGGGTTGTAATAGGCCTGGATGTCCTGGTGCGCGCGGTCCGGGTCCTTTTCCACTTCGAGGATGTAGCGCGGGGACTCGGGTATCCACCAACGCATGGAGATGGCAAGTGCGGGTGGTACCATTCCGAGGCCGACGACCCAGCGCCAGGTGATGTCGACAGCGGCTGCGCACTCGTCGTTGCAGTTATACATTCCCGCGCCGGCTGGCATCATGTTCCGCGTGATGCTGACGGCGACGACGGTAACAACGTTGGCCATCAGCGCGCCGATGGGCTGCATGAAAAACAGGGCCGAGAGCATACGGTGACGATGGCGACGGGGAGCAAACCTACTCAGTGAGCATGAGAACCGGTGCGAGGCCTTCTAGCTTACTCTGCTGTTATCCCAGCGCTAAGGGGATAGTCGGCGCCTGGATGAGGGGGTCAGTCTAAGGAGGAAGTGGAGCGCCAGGTGACACATACCAATGCCGATGCCCATGATGAAGCGCCAGGCCGCGATCCACGCTAGGCGGTTGGTCGAGCGCAGCAAGCCCTTTGACGTGAGGGCCATGAAGAGGTTCGCTACGATCAAGATTAGAAGCTCGATGCCGTACATCCTCTTGCGGCCATAACGGTCGGCCAGCACGCCAAACACGAGCTGGCCGAAAAAGGTGCCGACGAGTAGCGAGAGGTTTATCAGCACCTCGTTGGCCGCCGGCATGTTGCCATTCCAGTAGACGATCTGGAGCATGGGCAACACCGTGTTGACCGCAAAGATCTAGAGACATAGCCTCAGCCTCGGGGGGATCGAAATCAAGAGTTCAACACACGGACAAACCTACGTCGTAGGCATCGGTCATAAAGCCAGCACCAGCGACGATGACAGTCCAATAGCCGAAGCCGCCTTTGTCAATCTGCTGGTACGCAAGCTTGCGCTGCGAGTCCCAGTCGAGATACTCGAACTGGCGGACGTGGTCCTGCCATGGGTGCTGAAACTTCCGATAGGGCCAGGCGATGATAGAAGTGATCTTCATTCCTTGCGGAAGGGTTCATGGACGGGTTAGGGGTATTGTCCATAAATGATAGCGGAACGGGGCCTGCGGAGGAGAGAGATGGATAGAACTAGAACTAGAATTTGCGGGGCGGGGGCGGGGGGGACGGTTCACTCAGATATGGTAGATCACTGGGATGGTGGCGGGGGAGGGGAGTTAGGTTTTGGGGGGAAGTTGAAGCCAAAAGAATCGAGCGTTTCCACCAAGACAACGTGTGGTGAGTATGGCGAGAGGTGATGAGCCTGAATGTGGACGTTTGGTGGCCTGAGGAGAAACCATTGGATTGGTGATAGACACCAAGAGGCTTTTGGGGGGGGGGGGACTTGAGGCACAGAAAGGCAAGAGCGACTGCGTCAGTGAATCCGTCAGTGAATCCGTCAGTGAATCAGAAGAGAGGAGAGAAGCACAAGGCAGTAACGATGAGTGAGAGAGGAAGGGGCGAGAGACCATATCCTGGCACATCCTTGGTCACTGCTTCCCATGAAGAAGCAGCGGGGAAGGTTCGTGCCCGTTGGTGCCTTCCCATCCAAGCACTCATCCCACGTGCTCTTGGCTAGCACCTGGGAGGAAGGAGCAATGAGAAGAGCGTGGCGTCAGCCTCATGAGAAGGATTAGGTAAGGTACACTCGGAAACCCACGGTGACAGTGCCGAGCTTTCCGCTTGGTGTTTCTGTCCCATCACAGCTCGTCAGTGTCCTTCAGTTGTTCTTGGCATCATCCCGAGCCTCCACCTTTGCCTGGCCCCTTCTGCGCCGCCGTCACCGACAAAGCTTCAAGCCCGCCCCCAGATCCCCGGCGCGCGGTCTTGTTGCATGCACCAACTGCATCCACTCCATACCGGTACTCTATTTCATCATCCCCAGTCTACCACCATGTACAATGCAAAGTACGAAGTGACAACCCCAAAAGGAAAACCTCCGACGCCGCAGCGGCGTGCCATCACGCAAAGTGCAAAGTGGACGGTGCAAGCGGAACCAAGGTTTTATTTGTTTCGTGCCCCCCCACTATCTATCCCCTTGGTCTTTGCACAGCCACTGGACTGTCACTGCTCGTCTCGCCGACGCTCACCATCTCAACACGAGAAATAACCATTGCCCTCTGCAACCACCAACCGCCAACCACCAACCACCTTACTAGCCGCCAGCTGGTCTCTCTCTCTTACTACATTCTCTTTGCAAAAATACTTCCATCGGCCGTCCCGAAACATGCTTCTGCCTCTATCCGCTCCCGGCTGAGCCAAGCCCAAATCAGTGACCTCTCCTCTATCCCCCGCAACCCACCCCCGCCTTTAAACACCATGCCTATCTTCTCCCCTACTTCTTCTGCTTCAATACCATGGAATTGGCGACCGTCATAACCAAACTCCTAGAAGACATCCAGCATCTCGACCGCCTTTACGGCCAATTGGCCAACGTACCGCAACACGTCCACGACCTCTTCCTCGATATCGTCAACTGCCGCTCCCGCCTCGCTCAGCTCGAGTGCGACAAATCCGCCTTCGCCGCCGTTCAGCCCCTCAAAGATTTTCGTAAACGCCTTTTGGACTTAGAGCTCTTCATCGACCCTGACCAAGTACTTCCGCGCTCGGGGCTTGGCAGTGCGCTGCGTGAGGTTGTCCCTTGGCTAGTGACGGACATGGTCCATGTGCAGCGCTTCTGTGACGAATATCGCGGCCACGTCCGCGAGCTAGACGCCCATTGTACTCGGCTGGAGGCGGGGCTAAGCTCGTAAGTTTTTGTCGTCGACGAGCGACGTCGTGCTCATGTTTCGCAGTCTCTCCGCAACCTTTACTCCACAGGACCAAGACACTGCCTCTGACGCGCTACCGATGCCTGATGCGACGATGGCGGAGTCACGCTTCAACTTTTCGCTCACGATACCTCCCATCAAGACTGAGCCGCTCCCATCCCCTTCGACCTTTGCGGCTCCGAAGGATACTCTCACAAGTCAGCCGGAGAGGACGCCGCTCAATCTTGCTCCCTCTGGACCGCCGTCCAGCCTCTCGTCTCCAGCCTTGTCAGCACTTGCAGGTCCCCGGCAAAAGTCGAGGGCTGCGATCCGGATCCAGGAGCTGGTGGACCAGCATTGCACACCGATAGCAGGTGCGAAGAGAAAGCATGTCGAGGAGTCGACGACGCACGTTCGCGTCGTGCAGGACTTCATCCAGGACACCGCACCATTCGCGCCGCCTCGGCCCTTTGCGCCCGCCCAACCACTGACATCTCCCCCGCTCTATGCGTCTTCACAGCCAATAACGTCTCCTTCACTATTCGCATCTTCGCAACCAACCACATCTCCACTTTTCGCGTCTTTGCAGGCAACAACATCCCCTCCATTTTCCTTCTCTTCGCAGCCAGCAACGTCTTCCCCACTCTTTCCCTCTTCGGCATCTCGTCCACTTTTCGGGGCACCTCAGCCATTCTCGGCCCCTCCACCTTTCACGCTTCCTCAAAAGCTCGCCTCTCCACCGCCTTTCACACCTCCACCGTCACATACGTCGCCGCCCCGCCTCGCCTCCGTCCAACCTCCCAAATCACCCTTCACCTCCACCCCACTTCAACCCCCACCACCCTTCTCCAGCCTCCTCCCGCTCCACTCGTCTCCAGCAGGTCCCGCAGGTCCCAAGTCCCCGCCCGGCCTTCTCTCCCCCCGCCATCTACCTGAAGACGACATCCCCCTATCCCTCTCCGAACTGACCCTCACCCTGCCTGTCAGCGCCCGCTCCAGCAGCTCCTCCCCATGGCACGCAGCACCACCCTCTCTCCCGCACCGCCCCCGCCCCCACCAAACTAGAACCACTTTCCTCGCCGCGGGTGCCGAAACGGCTTCCCTCTCGACGGTCAGCACGGCCAGCACGTATGCTAGCACCTCCTCCTCCTCGCACTCGCACCCCTCATCCGCAAGCAGTATCTCGCGCCTCTCCCTCACCAGCGACCTCGCGCACGCCCGCCCCTTCGCGCCCGACGCCTGCAAGCTGTGGTACCGGCGCGGCTCGGCCCTGCAATCCGCCAGCCTGATGCACCTCGAAGTACGCCTCAAGCCGCAGCCCCGCGGGGCTGGCACCGCGGCCATTACCCTGATCTCCAAAACGAGCACGGGGCAGGAGATTGTGGACGACTTGTGGATGACGGCGGCGGGCGCGAACAACACCCCGTTTCTGGAGAATGTGGCCATTGTAGCGGCGTTCCGCGCGCGGGACCCGAGGATCAATTTTGTGGTTAGGTTCGCGCCGCACGCGAGCTTTCATCCGCAGTATAGCTTTGTGAATAGGGATGAGGCGTGGGGGTTCGTGGAGGCGATTACGGGGCGCAAGGTACTTACCAGTGTTGATGTGGAGAGTATTAAGTCGGCGCTTACGCATGGGAATGCGCAGGAGGCGGGGTGCGAGACGTTGCAGGTTCTTGACGGGCCTGGGGGGCGCGTGGTCCGGTTTGTCAGGAATAAGAATCCGGCGGCTGGGGGGAGTGTGGTGGAGGTTGATGCGGCGTGTATAAGGCCGCCGAAGGAGGCGGAGAGGAGGGGAAGGAAGATGGTGCTTGGGTTGAGGGATGGGGTGGGGATTGGGAGGGAGCTGCGGTATCTGAAGGTTGTGTTTGGGAGTGAGGAGGGGAGGGAGGAGTTTCTTAATGCTGTTGGGGTGTGAGGGTTCTTTGGGGATAGGCGTTTGGGGTAGAGATCCGGACTGGCTTGCCGGTTGTCGGCTGGTATCTACAGCATCTTGGGTCAGCTTGGGGACATAGAGGGGTTTTTGAATACCACAGTGTACGTGGTTTTCCTCAGTATCGTGCTGACAAGGTGCAATGGAAGCAGAGGCTTGACATGTGCAATGGCTACGGTGTGAAGTGAAAAGTTTGATGGAAGACGAAGAAGAGAAGAGTGTCGAGAGACGCTCAAGAAGTCCCCATACCAAGGTGACGCGATCAAGGCTTCAACTCACGAGCACCTACCCGCCCACATGGCTCGTAATCAGAAGCTCGGTAACACATCAGCAGCAACATCGGGCAAAAAAAATAAATAAAAAATACGACCGTTCATAGACAGACTCATAAGTGTGTACAGTAAAAAATTCAACATCAACGCTCCAAAATCATATCAATCCGGTCAGCACCTTGATCTAGGCTTTCCACTCGCCGGCATCCTTAGTGGTCTGCGCGACCCGCCCCGCGCCGTCCTCAACACCACCACCGACATCCGCGATGCCCTTCCCGACGCTCTTGCCTGGGCCGCCGACGGCTCCGCCCACCGTCTCGCCGAGTCCCCGGCCGGTGGCGCCGACGACGCCGCCGACTGTGTTTGTGAGGCCGCCGACCTGGGGGGGGGGGGGTTGTTAGCTTGAGTAGTAGGGGAAGAGAGGAGGTGTCAAGAGGGGAGGAGATGTCAGGAGGGGAGGAGATGTCAGGAAGGGAGAAGGCGGCGGGTGCGACGTACGGTATTGCCCAGGGTCGATGTGACGCCCTTGGCCACCTTGGTGGCGCCAGTATCGTGCTCAATTCCGGTCATGATTGCGATTGTTTGGTATTTGTGGTTGAGTGTGTGGTTGAAGCTTGTGGAGCTGGGGTTGGGAAGGGTCTCGAGTCGCAGCTATTTAACTTCTTCCCGCCTAGAATCTTGGAAGACCGCCTAACCCCCGCATATGCGAGTGATTGGTCGAGGCCTGTAAAATAGTCGACTCTAATTGATTGATCGCGGGAAATGTCTCTGAATGTCGTTGTGTCGATGATCGCGACGGGGTTGCCTGGACGTGACGTCATTGACTGAAACGCGTCATTTCGAGCATGTGGATCCCAGGGGCCAATGACTTGCAGGTATATTGAAGTTGCCCAATGAAGTCGATGGCGACATAAAGAATCGCATCACTTGATATGGCGACAGGATGGCCGTATGGTGCCCTATTACAGGGAGACGGGTTGGAAGCGTGGGATGCCTACATCCCCGCCGTCGCATCAAAGACGTCAGGAACGGCAAGCTCCAGCAAAAGAGAAACAGGCGACGAGGTCTGGCAGTTCTCTGGCAGCTCATTTGATCCTCAGGGCAGCTAAGATGATCTCTCTTTTCCCGTTGGCTTCATCCTCAACTGCGCCCACCACCTCACTGATGGTTTCGACCTCGATGATGCTTTGCCCGTGCTTGAACTTCCATTCCTGATTCGCCTCGTGCCTAACTTGGAAAGCCTGCCATCGGAGTCGCTTCAGGGCGTGGACATGCGAATCTACAGCGTGCGCTGGCCCGGAGAATAGCATGACACCTGGATAGCCGGGCTTGGTGACCCCTGAGACAGAGGTCGCGGCATCGCCTTCGGGCGCGAGTGCATGCTTCCGCTTGGAAGTGGCTAGCAAGTGGTGTAGCCAGATAATGACCGTCTTTCTTCCATCTGGCTCGCGGGTAGAGACCTCCGTTTCCTGCGACTGGCCTTCAGCCTCCCGCTCCGCGGTGATGATATCCAAAAATGCTGATATGACGGCATCCAGAACAGGTTCTCCAACCTCCATGATAGCGATCCGATACAGGAGGTGGTCGCGAAGATCTTGTTTGGCAGGTCCGGACGCAGTGATAACTTCTGGGCGAGCTGCTCTCGGATACTCCGGCGGGATTCGCAGCTGGAGAGTGCCGTCTTCGGCTCGATACGAGATCTCACTGCGCTTGGAGTCGTAGACAATCTCTTCGGGGAACATAGCTTCCAGCAGGGCTAATTCGTCTGCGAATTCGTCTGCACATGCTTGATGTTCGGCATGCGGTAGGGCCATGGCTGTGTGGTATCAACGGTAAGCCTGTAGCCGCCTCACATCTCCTGGGATAAAGGTGTGTGTGTGCAGATGTTCTGCGGTCCAGAGGTCTCATTCTTCGGTGTAAGCCTTTCACAGGGGCCGAAACTGTCAAACGAGTTGGCATTGTACCTGAAAGCGCATTGCGGACAGCGGGAAGTGGTGGTTGTTCGCTCCCAAGCTACTAAAAGCCGCTACGGCCGCCACAACCGCCCGAACACAACCGCCAAGTACCACCTGAGAAGGTTGTAGCTGTCTTGCCTGTGCGTTTTGTGGACAGAGGGAGCAACAACTCTTTTTTATGTGACCCTTGCGCGTTATGTGAAGCGCACGGACGCGGACCGCCAAGCGCTGATCATTACGCACGACGAGTACGGTACGACCTCTATGTGGCTCAAGCTTCCCAGATCTCTCTGCAACATCGTCATAAATATGGCCGAAGACAACAATCTCCCTGGTGAGGTCTTTGAGCTCACACCTGACAACTTTCGTGACAGCCCCGTCACTGTTAGGGAAAGAACTCTACACAGTGAATCCCCGCAAGGTACGCCTTTTTTTCGCTCCTTTCCTTCTCACTGCATCCCCCGACTAGAAGTAGCCTGTTTAACTGTCCCCGCAGGCTCCACGGAGCTACAGTCTAGCACAATGCCCCCTACTCTAGCCATTGCGGATATTCCGTCGCTTACGGCCCTCTACGACACTGGTAAACTGCGCATCAACTCCCCGCATGGGTGTCATATACCGCCGAACGAGGTCCACAATTCGAAAATCAGCCTCATACGCTATGATATCACCTGTCTCAACATTGATGCCATCGTGAACGCAGCCAACACAACGCTTATGGGCGGTGGTGGTGTTGACGGCGCCATCCACCACGCCGCCGGGCGGGGGCTTTTCAATGCGTGTTCTGAATTGAACGGGTGTGAGGTTGGCAATGCGAAGATGACCGATGGCTTCGACCTGCCCGCTCGAAAAATCATCCACACGGTGGGGCCGAAGTACTTTGAGACAGAGCAGGAACACACCCACAGCGAGATGCTGCGTTCATGCTACCGCCGCAGCCTGGATCTTGCCACCGAAGCGGGCTTGCGAGCAGTCGCCTTCCCATCGATTAGCACCGGCGTATACGGGTACCCGACCAAGGAAGCCGCGTGGGTCGCGTTGGAAGCGGTTCACTCATGGCTGGATGAGAGCGGCGACAAGCTGGATCGGATCGTGTTCTGCACCTTCTTAGAGAAAGACTTGGATGCGTACCGAGAGTTTCTGCCGTAAGTTGTGGGCACGTCTCGTTTATACTGGCCTAATCGTTCCATCGTTCCAGTGTGATCTTTCCCCATGCCGAGGTGCCCAAGGCTGAACCAAAGGCTGAGGTGCACAACGAGAGGGGCACTTCTAGGGACCCGGACAAGGATTCTGCGCTGCCCTGGAACAGAGGGTTTGCGGAATATCTTGCCGAGAAGAAGGGGATTTCCACCAAGCAAGTTACGCCAAAGGACAACAAGTTGAACTCTCCTTCCCCGAGCCCCGTCGTGGAAAAGTTGCCGGTCTTAGCTCAACACACCGCCCACATCAAGGACATGAATGAGCGCACCGGCGTATGCGACATTGAGGACGGTGGTGTCTCTATAGTCGAGCCCGAAGCATCCTCGATGACGGCCTCGGGCACTCTCAATGAGGAAGCTATTGATGTGCCCTCGCCGAGCGACTTGATCGAAGTGCTTCCCGACACTTCGGGCGTGCTGCTGCCTCCGGAGCCCAAGAAGCAAAAGCTGGAGCAAGAGACAGACGAGGAAGACGAGTGGGAGAAGGTCGAGCGGCCGTACCAGGCGACCGTAGAAGATGCAGATGAGTCCGAGAAGTAGCTCTTCGTGATGGGTCGGCGTTTGGTTTGGTGACGGATACATTGGCTGGCGTTGGGCTGGCTGGCATGGGTTCGGGTTACTGCGTTTACAGGAGTCTGGACCACTAGTTCTAGATTCGCCCTGCATAGGTTGTCATTCGCACCACCAAACTATGCATCATGCTCTGATGGGACTGAAAAACATCGTCACATAGTTTAGAAGGATGGGGGCATGTACGGATAATATTCATGAAATGTCCGACTGAGCTACATAGATTCCACTTTCGGAGACTCTACGGATGTAATTCATGTTGCCGTTGGTGATTGTTTTGTAGGCAGCAATCGTCGGCCTGATTTTCAGCTGTGCATCATTCCGCCAACACCCATATCCAAACGCACATCAGCCAATGAGTACCTATCTCCAGCCTTGGCTGACACGGAGAATGAGGGGCAGGTCTTGGCCGCTGGTGACTCTTGGTTTGTCTTGGACTTCCCCTCGCCAGGCTCGCACTAAACTTCCCCACCACAGCTGCCCCTCCTCAGCTCTCCGCACGAACCAAAACGACAAACTTTACAACTCCATAAATTTTCCACTCGACAGCAGCCGTGCGCAATCATGGCGAGCTCGCGATTCAACCTGAGCACTTGGGCTTTGCCCTGTGCGCTTCTGCTGCTCGTTCTCTATGCCCGCCCCGCCCATGCCTTTGGTGCGGGCAACATTGCTTCTGTCTCCAAGATTGAGGGCCAGAACTGGCGTCATGGGTTAGTGCAAGCTGCCAAACTTGCGCAAGGCTGACATCTGTAGCGATATCGAAGATACCCTGTTGGCCCTGTTCATGACCCGTGCCGGTCGCGGCAAGAAGTTCTCCAAGCTTGATGTCAAGCGCGTGTACTTTGGCAACTGGCTCCGCGACTACTCGCAGGCTGTTGATGTCGGCACCGTCAAGATGGTTAGCGCAGAGGCGATTCGTATCTTGCTCTGGATCCTGGGCTTCCTCAGCTTCGGCTTTGGAACCAAGGAGTTTGAGGTTACCCGTGATAGACTGGGTTGCTACAGGCCTGAGGAGCACATTGACAACCCGAAGGACTATGCCGACAATCTCGACGCGCGGCAGTACGATCGTCGTCTCCGCGGCCCCGTCGATGAGCGTCGTGAGCTGGCCATCGATGAGCGCACCGGCCTGAAGAACTACATCGCTTCGGAAGATAAGGGTATCACCACGTCCGCCGGCCTGGTGCGTGACCTCTACCGCCGCTGCATCGATCTTGGCCGTCGGTACAACCGCACCCAAAACAAGGATGATCTTTATGAGGCGTTTCGCCTCCTGGGCACGGCGAACCACTGTCTCGAAGACTACTCGGCTCACTCCAACTATGTCGAGCTTTGCCTCATTGAGATGGGTGAGCGCGATGTGTTCCCGCACGTCGGACGTCGCACCCAGGTCAACGTCCGTGGCGCGCGCGGCCCCGTCTGGCCGTTGATCACGGGCACCTTTGGCGGTGTTGACTTTCTCCACTCCGTCATGGGCGAGCTCTCCGACAAGGCGACGCAATCTGAGATGCAGGAACTCGAGGGTACCATTGCCAACTCGACTCAGCATGAGAACGCGAGCTTGATCAAGGACTTGCTCAATCAGCTCCCGAGCGGTCTGTTTGGCGGCAATGACGAGGCTGGCAAAGTCGACGAGCTGCAGGCCAACGCGGCGGCGGCGCAGATGCAGAACATGAACATCTCGCCTAAGGAGCCCGAGGCTTTCACTCGCCAGGTCCAGGAGATGTCCAAGCAGATTTACCCCGTGCTCGAGTTCCACGACGAGATCATGCATTCCATCACCGAGACCATTGAGAATATTCCCATCCTGCCGGACCTGCTCGAGAAACTGCAAGAGCAGATGAGCATCTTTGTGTTCTCGCTCATTGCACCGTATGTGCTGCCGATCGTCAGCCAGATCAAGACGGAGTTGGCCACTGGCTCCTCCGAGGTCATCCAGAGCAGCCGCGAGAAGCAACTCATCGTCTTCCAAGATGACAACTGTTCCGACCCCACGCACTCGATGCTCTCCAAGGATCACTTCAGCAACATCCTCAACGAGCCGGCCGGCAAGGTGGCCAGTCAGGTGATCAAGTGGGTTGTGCCGCAGATCGTGGAGTGCTGGGACAACGACCGAGCTGACGTCGACCGTACCATCTCTCGCATCATTGCGGGCGTCTTCCATCACCCGGCGCTGCGCCAGTACGGTGACGACGGTGCCGCCGACGGCCGTGGGCAGATGTTCCAGGTCGTTGAGCAGTGGTGGAACGGGAAGAGCGAGCGCGAGAAGAGCGACCTGCGCGACAAGCTCAGCCGCAGAGGCGTTGAGAATGGCCGCAACCACAAGGAAGGCGTGCACGACTCGGGTCACGGATGCGGCAAGCCGCTCGGCCAGCAGAATGCGCTTCCGCAGTCGCCCGGGGCGGCCATTAGCGGTGCACTGGGCGCCGGTGTCCTTGGCGGGCTCAACCAAGCTATGGGCGGAGAGTCGGGCTTTGGTGGTGGCAGCAGCAGTGGGTACCAGTCTCCCGGGCAGAATAAGTTCGGTGACCAGGTCGGCAAGACGGCTGGGGATGCTGTCGGTGGCGGCATCCTCGGGAGCATTGTCGGTGGCGTGGTTGGCGGCGTTGGCGCGTCGCTGCTTGGTGGTGCACTCAGCGGTGATGGCGACGAGCACAAGACTTACAAGAAGACGGGATACAATGACGACGGGTCGTACACCACGTCGTACACTGAGACTGCGAGCCGGCCTCCGCGCCAGCAGAGTTATGGCCGTCAGGAAGAGAGCTATGGTGGTCAGCAGCAAGGCTATAGTCAGCAGCAAGGCTATGATCAGCAGCAACAGCAAGGCTACGGCCGCCAGGAGGAGAGCCATGGTCCTCGTCACGGCGAGGGCGAAGAGCGTCACGCACAGGCCCAATACAGCCGCACCGAGTACCCGGGCGGCGGTCGCCGCGACGAGTACTCGCGCTACGAGCAAGACGGTTCCTCCGGCGCCGCGGGCTACGGCTTCCAGCAGACGGTCTCATCCGGCCCGACCCAGAGCGGCGGCTACGAGCGTCGCGAGGAGCGCCAGTACGAGAGCTCTGCGGGGCAGTGGGCGGCGAACACGCGCACTGAGGGCGTTGGGCAGAGCGGCGAGTACTACTCGCAGGAGACTCGGTGAGTTAGCTTATCCTATATTGTGGGTGGTGCTGATGTTTAGGCGCCATGGTGGTCGGCGGAGCGATGATGAGGATGGTGAGGATGAGGAGCGCAAGCGTCGTGAGAAGGCGGAGAAGAAGGCGCGCAAGAAGGCGCATGGTCATCATGATGATGATTCCTCGGATGATGATCGGCGTGGGCAGCATGGTGGTGGTGGTGGTGGTGGTGGTGGTGGCGGGTACGGTGAGGGCCGTCGCGAGGAGTATGGTGGTGGGCGTGAGGGTGGCTACGGTGAAGAGCGCGGCTACGGCGGCGGCGGCGGTGGCGGCTATGGTGGAGGTGAGTTCGTCGGGGGGGTTCCTGGGGGCTTTACTGAAGGATTCAACAGCGTACGACAGGCAGTAGGGGGGTTCGGGTTTGGGGCCGCGGCGGGGGGTGTAGCCGAGCGTGTGAAGGATGAGGTCGAGGAAAAGGAGGAAGATGTTGAAGAGGAAGTTGAGGAGGCTGAAGAGGAGGCTGAGGAAGAAGCGGAGGAGGCTGAAGAAGAGGTGGAGGAGGAGGTTGAAAAGGCTGAGGAATCCTCGTCTTCTGGCTCTGATGAAGAGGAAGAAGCGGAGGAGGCTGAAGAGGAGGCGGAGGAAGAGTACGAGGAGGAGGCGGAGGAGGAGTACGAGGAGGAGTAACCGCGGAAGTCTCTTCCTCGAAAGACCGCCGTAGTTTGGTGGTAAAAGTCGATTTTCCTTCGCCGCTCTAGATCTCCATGCCGCGTTCTTCGTACAGCCCTCTTTAGCGTAGTTTACTCAATCCTATTCCCTATCTCAGTTAGCTTTGATGCCCAATTCAACATGACATCAAATGTCTACAATTCCTAAGGGTGCTCTGATGGGTGTTACGTAGACTTGCCGAGCGCGTTCGCTACCGGTGACACTTTCCTGCCTGTTCCGTGCCATGGTTCTCGATGCACAACTGCCTCTCCTTCTCGAAGGAGAAGCACACTATTTTAGGCCCTTGGCCACGCAGATAGCGGAGGGATCGGCAATGTGACAGCATCTAGACCCCAGAGCGCTCACATCTTGCGGAGGTTTAAAGGTGCAACGTCTACCTGTTTTGGATGGCACTAGTGGTGATGTTGGTGATGATAGTTGAGTTAAGTATGGGACAAACGCATCTGCGGCAGGCAGCAAGGCTGAAACCTGATTTCTTGGCGAATGAAAGGACGCGCGTTCTTCGGCATAGAGTCACGTGATGCTCCTCGCGCGATCTTCGATGAGGGAAAAAGGGCTGACCTAAAAATACTCTTGGCTCTTGGCGGCTCTTCGGAAAGGGACGCAGGGACTTGGCGCATTAGAGTGCGGCCTAGCCGTTTCCGGAGTGCTTCGAGTTCAGTCAACTCAGCGCAAAAAGAGTCGTGACAAGACACAACGGTGCCATTGCTTCTGTTTGATCAGCCTTGTAGCCTTCTACATCGCGGAAGTAGAGTGTCACCATCACCCGCTTGTCACTTAACTTTATCATCGTCCATCTCACAGTGCAACATTACTATCGCCCAATCTGCCTTAACTAATCTGTATTCCCGGACCCTAACCTAACCCTCCGAACCCTGTCCGTCACCTTGCACCACCCACCCACCCGCCGTTGATTGGCCCCCTTGCCCGTGTGCCTATCTATCCTTCTGCATCTTCTTCCCGGCTCTCCCCCATATCTGGCAGCTCTTACTCAGCTCCGTCCGACGACCTCCGCGTTGTCCTCTGCTTCCGGCTGCTTCTGCCATTCCACTCGTTTAGCACAGTTGTAACCGCCCCCATTTCCATACCCTTCATCGCCTACTCGAATCCCTAGATTGACGGCGGCATCGCGTTATCTCGAACACTCCTCCTCAGCGCGCTGCTCTGGACATTCACGATGCACGGCGATAACCGGTTCTCCGCGCTGACCGCGCTGACATGTCTCCTCTCCGCCGCGCACGCCTTCTACATCCCAGGTAAACGCGTCCCTCCCTCATTCCCATCCCTCTAACAACGCTCCCAGGGTGGTCCATCAAGTCCTTCCGCCCCACCGAGCCCATCCCCCTCTTCTACAACAAGATCTACTCCGACCAGACACAACTCCAATACGCCTACGCCGAACTCCCCTTCGTATGCCCCCCCGCGGGCAGGCGCCACGCCTCCTTCACCAGCGGCACGAGCATCACGCTTAATCTCGGCGAAGTGCTCCGCGGCGACCGCATCGTGGTGTCTGACTACGAGCTCGCGATGGGTGAGGACCAGGAGCTGCGGTATTTGTGCAGTCGCACTATTGATGCAGAGGGCTTGCAGACGGCGCGCGATCTCGTGCGCGAGAAGTACGTTGTGGAGTGGATTGTGGATAATTTGCCGGGCGCGACGAGTTTCGTGACGACGGATAAGAGCCGCAAGTACTACGCTGCGGGCTTCAAGCTCGGGTATGAGGATGTGGATTTGCATACCGGCACTTCGCGCCTGTTTCTGAATAATCACGTCACGCTTGTCCTGCGCCATCGGCGTGCACCGGGCCGCGATGGAGAGCGCGGGAAGCGCGTGATTGTCGGGTTCGAGGTGTACCCCAAGAGCATCGAGACAGGGAACCGCAACGCGACGACCGGGCTACCATTCGACCTCGAGCACGTGGACGACGGCTTCGAACTCGAACTCCCGGCCAACGTGACGGCGCCGGACGAAACGGCGCGCTCCCTGACCATTCCCTACACCTACTCGGTCTACTTCCGCGAAGACGATAAGGTGGAGTGGGGGAACCGGTGGGACATGTATTTTGTCGACCAAGAGGACAACCAGAACATCCACTGGCTGGCGATCTTCAACTCGCTTGTTATCTGCGGCTTGCTCACTGCCGTCGTGGCTGTTATCTTTGCGCGCACGATCCGCGGCGACATCATCGGGTACAAGGAAGGCGGTCTGGAAGAAGGCCGCAAGAAGGCGCTCCCCAAAAAGTCTCGGAAGGTGCGCTCGGCGCTCCCATCCCCTAGCCTGGGCAGCGACAAGGGCTCCTCCGGCCTCCTCGAGAAACTAGACGACGCCGACGCGGACCTCTCCTCAGACGACGAAGTCGAAGACGTGACCGGCTGGAAACTAGTCCACGGTGACGTCTTCCGCCCCCCCGCCCACGGGACCCTCCTCGCGCCCCTCGTCGGCTGCGGCACCCAACTCGTCTTCATGGCCGCAGGCCTCATCCTGCTCTCCTGCATCGGCGTGCTGAACCCCTCTTTCCGCGGGGGATTCGTGAGCGTTGGCGCTGCGCTGTTCGTCTTCGCTGGCGTGTTTAGCGGATACTTCAGCGCGCGCGTGTTCCGCACGTTTGGCGGGCAGAATTGGCGGCGGAATGTTGTTGTCACGGGGACGCTGGTGCCGGGCTTGCTGTTCGCGACGATTTTTATACTTAATTTGTTTGTGTGGGCGCACGCGAGTAGTACTGCGATTCCGTTTGGGACGCTGGTGGGGATTGTGGCGCTGTGGTTGGCGGTGCAGCTTCCGCTCGTGTATGTGGGGTCCTGGTACGGGTACACGATGGTCGGAGCGTGGGAACATCCCGTCAAAGCGAGTCCAGTGCCGCGCGCTGTGCCGGTGGGTGGATGGCTCCGGGGCGGGCGGGTGCAGACGGTGCTCATCGCGGGGCTCGTCCCGTTCGCGGTCATATTCATCGAGCTGCTGTTTGTGTTCAAGAGCCTGTGGTTGGACAAGAGCGGGTACTACTACGTGTTTGGGTTCCTGGCGGTGGTGAGCAGCATTCTGATTGTTACGGTGGTGGAGGTTACGGTTGTGGCGACGTATTTGCAGCTTTGTTCTGAGGTGAGTTGCTCTCTGGTGCGGTGTATGGGGAGGGTTGATGCTGATGGTTGGGACAGAATTATCACTGGTGGTGGCAGAGCTTCTTCGTTGGTGGTGGGTCGGCGGTGTGGATCTTCGCGTACACGGCGTGGTATTATGCGACGAGGCTCCACATCGTGGGCTTTGCGAATGGGTTGCTGTTCTTTGCGTATAGCTTCCTGGCTTGCCTGGTCTACGGCCTTCTCACTGGGACGATTGGATTTTTGGCGGCGTATGCGTTTGTGAGGCGAATTTATGCGTGAGTACTCTCTTTGCTGGTGTGAGAAGGGGATCGAGCTAACGGTGCATAGGGCGATTAAGATTGATTGAGCACCCGGGGAGGGAAGGCAGTGAGGCTGGTATTCTTTCCGATCCCGCGCTGCGGCGAAGGAGTCATTATTCCGTGTTTGCATGCATGGCTGGCGTTGTAGATTGGCAGCGTCTCTTTTGAGTATGGGTAGATTAATGGTTTTGTCTTTTACCTAGTGAAAGGGAGAGGGAAGGTTGGTGAGCGATGTCGGAGATGTGGAGAGTGTGGGTTGGGCTACGTCAGAGGACCGGCGATGTGAGACCGGTCACCTCAGTGGATGGAGGATGCCGGGCGGGTATCGTGTGGGGAGGATTGGAAATGAGGGTTAGCTCTAGGTGCTATGGTATGATAGCTAGCGATGGTGTAGACGAAGCTTGAGCATCTGGATATTGCCTGAACCGCTCCGCATTTGATGACCGTTCCCATTGTTGATGCGGCGCAGCTTCCACGTACCGACCCCAGCTTCTCTGCAAGTCTCGTTCCCTATCTCGCTGCGGCGTCGAGTGCCAACGCTCCGCCCTTTAACGCCCCTTTCGCCGTTGAACGCCCAGCCGCACGCCATACCCGCGGACTGGGCGTCTGGGGTACATCGTGGGGCGGCGGGTGAGGCTGAGAGCTTGAAATGTACCGTTCAAGACTTCGAGGAGAGCTTGAAGTCGTCGATATGCGAATATGATTCGTGTTCTGATGAGTTGAAGGGAATAAGCGTTCCGGTCCTGGCTGGCCTGGGATCGCCGCGGAGGAAGGTGAGATTCGAGGGCGTGAAATACGATGCACTTCCGATGCCAGGACTGGGTTCTTCTTTCACTACGGCGAGTCTCGAAGCCATTTGACCTACCGTAAGGTTAACTGTGAGTCCAGAACAACGAAAATTAGCTCGCTACACAAGCATCAAGCCCGTCCTTCCCATCCACTGCTTCGTCTCCCCTTCGAGATGTCTCGCCCATAAACTGTCTTTCATCATCCCCATAAGCCGCCGTTTCCAAAGCCCCAAACACCCGAAATTCGAATCCAGTCCAGGTAACCGGCATCAAAATCCCGCCCCTGGCACCTCCCGTCAGCCCCCTTTTCCCCGGTTGCCAATCAATATCCCGACACGCGCGTCAAGCTAGCAACGTCGACCGCGGCGCAGCATGCGGCTCACATCTGGACTTCACCTTCAGACTCCTCCCATCGAGGCAAAAAAACGTTCAACAACCCCCACCTTCAAGCACAGCTCTACTGTAACTCACCGTGGCAAAGAGTTAGCCGCGGCAAACGAAGCTTGCACAGCCTCGATTCTCGAATGTAACGCTCGCTCGCATAACGAAGGCGCGAAATCCTTCCCCACAATTCTAACCCCGAAATAGCCACGCCCGTACCCTGGCACGCGGCTCCGGGCAGCCTGACTGGCTCGTCAGCCTAGCGGCACCGGGGGGGCGGGGCATGTCTCAAACGCTCATTTCCGCGCGGCGTGATGCCGGCCCCCAAAGGCTGCTTTGTCCAGGACGAGCCTGGTAGTTGTAATCCGTAGTCAGCATGGCGGATCAGGGGCGCAGTCGTAGGGGAGGTATAAAGCGCGTCGACCTCGCCGCGGGCAGGCTACGCTCACCACCATCCCAATATCCCACTACAGTCACTCGTTAGACTCCCACCTCGCCACCAAAACCACCCCACACTCCTTCAACCTCACCACCACTCTCAAACCTCAACCCCACATCCACCAAAATGCGCGCTACTACCTTCGCCGCCGCCCTCCTCCCGGCCCTGGCCCTCGCCCGCACCGATCTGGTCGGGTGCACCTCCTCCGTCTCCGGCCCCTCGCTGATCTGGTACGTCCCCGGCACGGGCGAACTCTGCGACTTCCTCGACTGCGGCGGCGGGCGCGCGCCGCCCAAGACCACCGTTCCGGGCTGCGCGGCATACGTCGGCACCGCCACATACTCCCCCAGCTACCTCCCGGGCTGGGGCCCGGACGCCACGCCCTCGGTCTTGTCCAGCAGCACGCCGGCCAAGGTCACCGGCGGGGCGCACACTGGTGCGGGTACCGGCAAGGGCGGCGAGAGCAGCTGGGCGACGAAGACAAGTGAGGTTGTCTCCAAGGCGGGTGCCACTGGCAAGGCGAGCATCACGTATGCCGCCGGCAACGGCACGTTTGTTGCGGCTCCGACGAAGGGGGGTGCGAGCCCTAGCAAGTCCTCTGCCGGCGCGTTGTTCAGCAACGCTGCGGTTGCTCCCGGCGCTGGCGTGTACGGACTGGCAGCGGCGGTTGCTGCGGGTGCGGCTGCGTTGTTGTAAATTGGTGAATGGAGGGCAAAAATCGCGTTGAGTGTCCTGCGTGTGGGGAGGTTATGTTCTGAGGTGGTCTGTTAATGATATCGTGTAATCCTAAAGCTCGCCTGTCGCTAGATGGGTTAATTGATGCACAGTTTCATGGCTAATGGCTGCTGGAGATGTGATGCGTGAAGGTAAAGAGCTGCTAGCTCATCGGAGTGATGCCGTGGTTTGGAGGGATGGTATTAGAAGCATAGGTTTGACGTGCGCAATAGCTACGGTGTGAAGTGCGAGTTGATAAAAGACGAAGAGAGGAGAGAGTCAGAGACGTTCGAGTCTAAATACCACTGTTGATGCCAAGTATCCTCCTATGCTCCTTCCCCCCATCATGCGCACATTACATCATTTGCGCCCTGTTCCTTCCTGTCTAAAAATGCTCCTCCCTCCTCGGGCTCCTGTCCACATCTGATGGGTTGAACGGTTGAAGGCTCGAGATTGCCCATCCGTTATGGTGATAAAGGGGAAGGAAGGGAGTGCGTCATTGACAGCTGAAAGGCCTGGTGGGACCTGGCCGAGAAAAGAGAGTCGACGCTCGACAATATCAATTTTAAATGTTACAAAACTCGAGAGGTCAAGTGCAGTTGTTGTCGGGATCGTGATATTAGTGGCAGCTAGCAAGAACACTGTACACATGTGTACATGAGGCGAGAGAGAGCACTCACCACCCAACCGCCATCAATTCTCTAAATCTACCTACCACAGCCTTCTCAACCGTGTTGTACATTTACAATCCCCCACCCCCCATACTAACAACCTACGACGTATTCCGGCTCATGTCGCTCCGGACACGCTGGTAATCAAGCATGCCCTCAATATGGCCCACAGCCGAGATAGCAATATCGCGGTCCCAAAGCTTGCGCTGCGCAAAGCTCATCACATCCTTAGCCGTGATAGCCCCGACCACGCGCTCCACCTCCTCGGGATTCAGCCGCCGGCCCGTCGTCACAATCTGCCGGCCAATGTCCTCGGCCACGGCCGTCGTGCCGTCCAGGCTCAGCAGGATGGACGCCTTGAGCTGGGCCTTGGCGCGCTCGACCTCGGCCTCCGACACGTTTTGCGACAGGCGCGACCACTCGCGCAGCGTGAAGTGGACGAGATCGTCAATGCGCGTGAAGTTGTCGGTGACGAGATAGATGCCCCAGAGACTGCAGCCGTCAGTGATTACCATAGCTACTTCTAGCATTGAAACCTACCCAGTGTCGCTGTAGCTCGTCGAGAAGCTCATGAAGCTGTTAGCCAGGCCGTGGCTATGTACAAACGTGCTCAGCTTGCTGCCGAGATGCGGCGATGTGCCCATGGTGCGGTCCCAGTTGCCGACAATGGCCTGCGTGACCAGCGCCGTGAAGTAGTCGGGGTCCTTCCAGCCGACACCCTCAACAGCAATGGCAATGTTCGCCGTCGGCAAGGTGTCGTCGCGGATGCGGACCTCCGAGCCAACAAAGTCAGGCTTGGCCTTTTGGGCAGCGGCAATGGCCGCAGCAGCCTGGCTGGTAGGGGCGTTGGGAACGCCGGCAAAGTACTTCTCCGCGAGGTCGACGAGCTGCTGGTGGGGCACACCGCCGGATCCAACCAACACCATGCGGTCAGCGGTGTAGTTCGTCTTGATGTACGACTCGAGGTCGTCGCGCTGGATGCTCTGGATGTTCTCCTTGGGGCCCAGGATGGTGCGGCCGAGCGGCTGGCCCTGGAAAGCGGTCGCGTGCAGGTGGTCGAAGACAACCTCCTCGAGCTGCTTGTCGACCTCCTCCTGCTCGCGCAGGATGACGTCGCGCTCACGCTCAATGGCGGCCGGCTCGAGCTTCGAGTTCTGCAGGATGTCGGCCAGGATGTCGACGGCTGCCGGGACGTCCGAGTTGAACGACTTGGCGTAGTAGACGGTGTTTTCGCGCTGCCAAGTTAGTAATATTCGAGGGTTGTAATGCCGAACGCACCGAGGTGTAGGCGTTGAGGTGGCCGCCCATGTTCTCAATCTCGAGCTCCAGCTGCTGCTGCGTGCGTTTCTGGGTGCCCTTGAACGCCAGATGCTCGAGGAAGTGCGCAGTGCCGTTGGTCTTGTCCGTCTCGGCTCTGCTACCGGCATCTATCCACACACCGACCGTCGACGTCTGCGCCCACGGCGAGTGCTCCGTCGCAATCTATACCCGTCAGTGCAAGCCTCAACGCCAACCACCCAACGCACGGTGAAGCCATTGGCCAGCGTAGTCGTCTCCGTCTTGGTGCCAGCAGAAGTGGTGATGGGAGTCGCAAGGCCTCTCTTGAGCGGCCGGACGGAATTGAGGGCCGCGCGGCTGCGCAGCGCCGTCTGCAGGTTGAGAGCTAACCGCCTCGAAGCCATTGCGGCGCGGGAAGTATGTGCTGGCGAAAGAGGTGGGATTGGGGGGTGGTGGTGGTAGTGGGGAGCAAGGGTTTGGCAGCTCTTGAGGTGTTTTGCCGTTGGGCGTTGGCAAAGCAGAGTCGTCGAGCCCCCAGAAGATTTGACCCCCGGTCCCCGATGTGCGCGCATCGTGACACGGGCTGCTCCGGTTTATTCCCTCGGCAGCGCGAGCGAGCACTTGGGGCAAGCTGCGTCGTCGGCTGCCACCACCACTCTCCGCTCCCGAAAAGTTTCACCTTCTTTGCAACACACGTCGTCTGCTTCGTCCGCCGTCTGCATCGTCACAATCGCAATGGCCTCCGCCCTGCGTCCCACGCTCATCCGCCAGGCCTTCGCCGCCCCGGCCAAGCAGCTGCTGTCCCGCAACGCCTCGTCGCTGGGCCCCGCAGCGCGGGCATCGCTTCTTCCGCAGGTGCGCGCCGGCCTCGTGCGCGATGCCCTCCCCGCCTCGCGCGCTGGTTTCCATGCGACGGGCGCAAAGGCCATTCTTACGCCTCTTCCCGGTGAGCGACCCCGCATCCAATAGGAGCGCATGGATTGCTAATGCTCGGTAGAAACTATCCAGGGAACAGGTAATTGCCGACAAGGACGACGGTGATGATTTTGCTAATGCCTACGAGTGAATGACCCGGCGCCTGTGCCCCCGCCCTCGCCGCTTCATGGGAGCTATCACTGGACGTTTGAGAGGTGCGTGATGTTGGTGGTGGGGGAGCGCGGCTGATTCTCTAGGCTGCTTGCCGTGGGGCTTGTACCGCTCACGGTGGCCCCGTTCATCGGCGGCTCGTTGAACCCTGCTATGGATGCTGTGCTGTGCGCGGCGCTGGTGATTCACTCGCACACTGGCTTCACGTAGGTGTGCACGCTTGTGGGAGGCGCTTCCGCTGACGGGACAGATCGTGCATCACGGATTACATCCCGACGTGGCGGATGCCTAAGATTCGCAAGGCATGTGACTGGTTGCTCAAGTTCGCGACTGTTATCGCTGGTGTAGGACTGTACTCGTTTGAGACGAGTGAGTCTACCCCTTGTCCCTTGAAGGCATGTACTGACAAAGATAGACGACATTGGTCTCACGGCGGCGATTGCTAGGGTGTGGAAGGCATAGAAGGAGCACGGCGGCGCATCTGTAAATTTAAGAATGTATTGATCTTACTTGAGCAACGTGGATAGATTCAGCGCTGCACTTGCTTTCCCCTGGTCTTGGTTTTCTGATATCGAGCCCTAGGTGCCGCCGATCTCGGATCTTCATTCACGCACCTCTTCCATACACAACCCATTCGGCTACAACATAAATCATCAACATACACCATCTTTGCTTTCCCTTTTTTCTCCATTCGAAGACCATCAAATCGCACATGACGCAATTCAAATCCGGAAAGACCCGGAATAACCTTGTCCCGCTCGTGTCCCACTAACTGACGTCACGGACGGCGGCACTATGTCTACTGAGCAATTCCCTTTCGTATCCGCTTCACCATAACCGCTTCTTGTTTGCAAGTGTACGGTCTGTTCCTTGTCACATTTACGCTTCGTCAGATGCACACCGAGCCGAGGAATCATGGGGTCCCGTCGCCCGGGCCACCTCGACAAAACCATGCCGAGCCGATACTCACCACAAAATCCGTCCTTAGGTCGCTGCCCTCATGAAGACCAGTCAACAAGCCAGTAACTTCCACCAGGTCACTACGTCGCCTCCCTGCCTCCCTGAAAACCAGTCGCTAGTCTCCCAGGCCCTAACTATCGGCTTGTCGAACCAGAGAAAAAGGGTGGATAAGGCACCAAGCCGACGATAGGGCGGCGAACATCACAGCCCAACAGGCGAACGTCCTCAAGCACACAACAACTGGATTTGCATGCCATGGTGCAGCCTATATCCACGCTTGCTCGCGCAAGCCCATATCTACAATTAAGCTACATACCCGCAGCCACGCCCGCGCCGCCATGCCCGATCCCTCCAACCAAACCAAGCTACCGATCTACGCGAATACGCCCGCAACACCAACAGTCAAGACAACGCATTAAAGCAACTTCAACACTCTCGCAACGCACCAACTCGTCCAACAAAGAGGAGAGAAGGAAGGAGGGAGGACGTTCAAGGTCGAAAAAGGCGGGGAGCACACAAAACTCAATAACCTGGGCTCCAGATGAAGAAGCACGAAATCCTACCAATGCCCAAAAAAGCCCAAAACCATGCATGCCCGTGCCGCGCCCGCCGCGCCCACAGCAATATACCCTCCCAGCCAAAAGAACGCCGCCCAAAAACAAAAATCCATCTGTTGCACCACACTATTCCCTCACCCCATCCGATCGTCCCAGCGTCGAGGCGCGGTAACTGCTCGACACATCGCCCAGAAACGTCGACGCACCCCCACTACTCCCCTCCGCCTCCTTAAGAAACTGCTCCCACGCCGGATCCGTAATAAAATCCCCGCTCGCCCGCGCACCCACCCTCCGCGCCAGGTGCTCGCCAAACGTCGTCGGCGGCGGGACGGGTCTGCGCGCCGAGGCCGACGGTGGCACAGGGCTGGACCGGGGCGTCGCGCGCTCGCTCCCGCTGCTCGAATCCTCCAACTCACGCACCTCAGCCTTCGCCTTCGGGCTCTGCCTGCGGCTCTGCCCCTTCGGCCTAGGCGCCTTGACGGGCCTGCGGTCCACCCAGGGCTTGATTTCCGTCCCCGTGGTATCGGCCACCGTGATCCCCTCGTCGCGCTCGTAGCGCTGGCGCGCCCACAGCGTGCCCTCCCAGCGGCACAGCTGGGCTATCTCATGCTCCGTCAGGCCGAGGGTGTCGAAGGCGGCGAAGAGGCGCGCGTGGTGGGGGAAGCGGGCGAGGCGCTTGCGGTGGGGTGGGTGGCTGTAGTTTAGGCCTGGGTAGCGGGCTTCGACGGTTTCGAGGCCGCCGTAGAAGCGTTGGGTTTCGATGCGGACTTCGGCGACGAGGTTCTTTGCGAGATGGGCGGAGAAGTCGGGGGGGTCGGTGGGGGTGGGGTGTGGGAAGAGGGCTTTGTAGACGGTTGCGGGGATGGAGGTTTCGCGGCGCATGGTGGCGATGGGTTGGTGAGTTTGAGGACGGTGAGGTGGAGAGGAGAGGAGGAGACGGTGAAGTTTTTGAGAGATACGATGGAGTCACGCGCGGGTGGAGATGGCGACGTGACTTGAGGTGGTGGATGCGTGGATTAGCCACGTGTGAGCAGTGTGCTAAACACGCGGCGCAGGCAGTTGTTGCAGCGTTGCAATGTGGAAAATGCGAGAGGAGGAGAAAGACGACAATGAGAGGATGTAGACTTCGTTGTCCAGTGGCTGGTAATGGGGATTTGGCGAAGAATATGGAAGAGAGAGTGACTTTGATGCTGGGGTTGAAGTTCGTGTGGGAAAGGAGAGAGGAGGAAGACGAGAGGAGGCAGAAATAAGGGAGACTTTGGCGTTCGTGTCCCGGTGGCTTTTTCAGACTGCAGGAGAGTCTAGGGTCACGGCGCCAAGGGTGTGCGTTGCGCCGCCGGTCCCTGACAAGATCTTCGGGAAGGGGTGGGGAGGGGGAGATGGAGATGAAGATGGTGAGATAGTGATAGAGTGAGGATAAAGTAGCTAGGCAGTTGAAACACGACTATAGATGCGGAAGGGGGCAGGAAGAAGGTGTTCGGGGCGGAACGGTCAAGAATAGTTATCGAGAGAGATCGAGAAATCAGCAAAAAGGCACAGGCGACCGACATTTCCCCCGCCCTTTAAAGGCCCATCAACTCCCCCGTCCCCCACCACCGAGCACACACTAGCAAGCGCATCGTATTCTGCAGCCCCTCAAACCCGACGTGTTCCTCTTCGAATGGCGACAAATAGGGACTCCGTGCAGCAAAGCAAGCAAGTCAGTGAGCGCTCGCCGCCGCCCTCGGCCATTATCACAGCCCATCCACGCACGCTCAGAACACATGCCAGCAACCGTTTCCCCCCCCATCCCGCATCTCACCCACATTCCCCCTCTCATCGCTTCCTCCGCCGTGTCCTATCGTGTGCTTTTCTACCGCCTCCGCCCACGATGGCCTGCATCTGCTGAACTGGCACACCTCAAGCCCCCTTTCCAGCAGCACCGCCTCTTAGGCCCCGAGCGGTCTCTGACAAAAAGTGCCAGCAAGACGCCCCCGCCACCATTGGCCACGACGTGTTTCAGGCCCAGGCGTACCAATAACCTTCATCGGCCGAACGAAAAGCAAATTCCGACCTCGGCCGTTGGTTCGCAACCCCAACGAAGGTTCAGCACCCCAGGGTAGGCTGAACTACGAATGGAAGAACGAATGGATGTTGGGTTTCGCAGTTGGCTAGAACACCGGGTCTTGAATACCAGGCGGACAAGACTGGCTGACTCTGACCCTGAATGACTAGGCTGTACCACTACCTACAGTCACGAAGGCCTGACGGGCGCCTGATGCGTCAAGCGAAGCGCCCGGGTGAACCCCTCGTCCCCGTGCCCTGTGCCGCGTGCCCGATCCGCCGGCCGTCCATCCGAACCGAAGACCGGGTCCCGCTGCCGAAGGCCCGGCAGCCGACCCGCGCAAGAACAGCTTTGGTAGAGTGATGACCGGAGAGATGCCCGCGGAAGACTTCCCCATGAGCTAAATAAATCCCCGGAAAATCTTGCCTCCGATACCTTCCATTGCCTCCTTCTGTGCACGCCTCTCCCCCAGCCTGACGCCTCACTCGCCATCAGGCTGGGCAAGGCAAAGTGCTGGCCTCAATTCCGGATCCCGTCATCACGACGACAAGCAGTAGATAAGCAGTCAGCATTCAAAAGTCAGCGTTCAGCGCTGAATTCTACTTCTCCTCTCTCACCTTCTCCAACCTTCCACCCTCTCTCCTCCCCAACCAACCCACCCAGACCGCCTCCCACCAATCCGCGCCGCAATGCCCGCGTCTACACCGCCACTCAACCCGTCGGACGTTGCTTCTTCCCTCACCAATGCACACCATACCGCCTCCACCACCGCGGGCACTAGCCCCCCGGCTTCCGGAGCCTACACCGGCTCCATCGACGACATCTGCGCCTGCGCGCGCGCAGCCTGGCCAGCCGAGTTGCCGAGCGAGGCATGGTATCTAGCCGTGGTGCGTCGGCTCCGGCCGCTCTAGTAACCTAAATTATCTTCAAAACTAACGACCAAGATCCCCGCCCTCCTCGCCTTCCGCCGTCCCGAACTCATCGCGCCCGTCTACGAGTACGCAGCCCGCGTAGGGGAAGACCCTCCGCAGCAACTCGTCGCACGCATCAAAGACGCGCTCATGAAACTCTGGACCATAATCGGCATTCCGCCCGTTATATCCGCCGTGCCGCATCTCGCGCGCGTGTCCCCCTCCCCCTCAGAAACAGCAGAATCCATGTACACACCCCTCACCCTCGACGCCGTCGAGTCCCGCGGACGAGGCTTCATGCAGACACTCTACCAACATAATCTGGCTCAGAGTACGGGCACCTGGGGCGTGCATGAGCCGGATTTCTTGTGGCTTGAGGAGAGGGTTATATATGGGTTGTTTTTGGCTGATCACTCGTTGCTGGGGCAGGTGGAGACGAGTGTGGTTGTGCTGGCGGCGATGATGTGCTCGGGGCTGCTGGCGCCAGCGGAGTGGCATGTGAGGGGGATGAGGAGGTTGGGGGTCAGTAAGGAAGGAGTGGAGAGGGTGTTGAGTGTTGTGAGGGGGGTTGCTGGGTGGGCCGGGGGGAGTGTGGTGGGGGTTGATGTGGGGAAGGTTGAGGAGCAGGTCTGATAGAGGTTGAGGTTGATGTTGTGGGCGGCAGGAGTGAACAGAGAGGAGCCAGGGATGGTTTACACATGGGAAGTGGCAGTCATAATTCTTAAGAAGGAGAGGCTCATTTGTTTGTTCCTTGGAGTTGGTATTAGTACCCGCTTCTCTGTCATTGCCAACACACTCAAGTCATCCACTCAGTTACGTTAGTTCAGCACACGCTAGCTTCAGTTCTTATCGCTCTCCCACCACTTACGGACCTGTGCCTGTTTCAGATGTCAGAGGTGTGATGGTGGTAGGCATTACATTACATTAAGAGGTATCCGATTTAGATATATAGAGCTCATCCCTCCCACTCCCCCCTCTCATCATCCCCCTCCACCTCCTCTAATCTCCCCCCCTCCCAGCCAACATCCCACCACTCAACCCTAACCCTCCTCCCCCCGCGTCCCCTCAACCTCACAACCGCCACAACCCCCTCCTCATCCCTACCACAAACCTTACCCCCCTTCCCACCAACAACCCTCACCACATCAAACCCTCCCACCGCCCACCCTCCCCTCCGAACCTCCCCATGCCTGTCCCCCTCCTCAAACTGAAATCCCCCCCTCTCACACTCTCCCACCATCCTCATATACACGGCGCGCGCGACGCTAACATGCCACCCGCCTAACACGACTTTCACGCACCGCACCGCCGGGAATAGGGACAGGACATCAAATACGAAGGCCGCGAAGTCGGCTCCTGCGTCTAGAAACGCTAATCTTGGTGCCAGAGGTCCCGGTGACACATGCGGAACACGCTCGTGAGCGACGAGGTGAAAGGTTGTTAGGAGGGCGCGGCCATCTTCCACCTCCCACTCTTCATCTTCCAACCCGCCGATGCCGGAGTCCCTCCTCTCCCACCGCGGCTGGGGCTTGGAAGTGAGTAAAGGTCCCGGCAGTGCCTTCAGCACGTCCGCGAGCTCAGTCAGATCCTCCCGGTGCCACCTCGTACATCTCCCCAGAAGTAGCGCAGCCGCGAGAGTCGCGGCTTCGAGGGCGAGGAGGCGGCATGTTGCGAGGGCACGGAGGGCGGTTAGAGCGCTTGGACTCGGGGTGAGGGTGCGGGGTGGTTGGGGTGGGGGGCTGAAGAGGTATGTGTAGATCTGGATGGTTAGAGGGTGCATAGGGAGGATGCAGGGAGATGTACTTGGTTGCGCAGCTCGGCAGGGAGGCGAAAGAGGGGACTTTGCTGTTGGAGGTGGATTTGCGGTTCAGAGATGATTTTGGTGGGAGAGGGTGGAGGAGAAGGTGGGCGTCGATGATGGTGGCGGTGGAGATGCAGGTGCGAGGTGGGGTGCGGGGTGACGGCCATGGCGGGGTAGCTGGCGGAGTGCGGGGCAGCGAGCATCGCGATGGCAACAACTTAACGTACAACCCTCAGACTTCAAAGATAGAAGAGAGAGAAAGATGAAACTTTACACCTGTAGTCCCAACCCACGGGGTTCGCCACCTTTATCCCCCTCCCCCTCCCCCTCCCCATCCTCCATCCCAAACGCCGCGGGCCCACGCGGACCGCGCCTTCCTCATCACGCGCGCTTCGCTATCGCGGCACCGTATCACGCCCGATGACGCCGTCATCACCCTTCCGCCTCAGCATACAGCGGATATCCCGCATGCGCCTCATGTGGCTCCAAGGCGCCTATCGTACAGTCACAGCATCTGTTGCCGCCCAGATCAGGTCAGCCCCGCGGTCCCGCCCGGCCCGCAGATTCCCTTCCCCAGAGACCCGGCGGGGACGGCGGAGCTCGCGGGGAAGAGGGGGTCATGTGATCTGCAATATAGGAGCGGAATGACGGATGTAGATTCTCTGTGGAAGGCACGACCGGATCGTGTATATCTTCCACGTCTTTCCACCGGGTGTCCCGCGGGCCGGATCTCCCTTCTCCGCTCTCCCCGTCCCTTACCCACCATCGTCCCTCCCACACCCCTCCGCCGACCCTGCCTCCGACATCGCCTCGCCTACTCCCTCCTCACCTTAAACGCATACCCCCCCGTCCACACCGCAACGGGCACAACACTAACCGCCGGCAGCACCGCAAGACTCCACGTCATAGTCCCCCACCCCCTCGCATCCCTCACAAACCCCGCCCAAATCGGACCCACAAGCGCCCCGGCCGCCCACGCCGTATTAAACAACCCATACGCCTGCGCATACGCGCCCTTCGTACCAAATAGTCCCGGCGTAGCACGCTCTTTCCGCGTAACCGAGCTCGTGATTTCGACGGTTATGGGCGGGAGGGCGAGGTTAAGGGCTAGGCCCATGAGGGCGAGGAGCGCGCACAGGAGGGCTTTTTGGGAGAGCGTGTTGTGCGTTACGAAGCGGAGGAGGACTTGCAGGGGGGTTAGGAGGGCGAAGCCCGCGGTGGCGAGCCAGCGGGGCCCGTAGCGGTCGGTTGCCCAGCCGACGATGGGGGCGATGATGGAGGGGAGGACGAAGGGAATGAAGATGAGCCCTGGAAGGATTAGTGGGGGAGGAGAAAGAAGGGCGATGGATGTACCTGCGCCTGTGGCGTTCCACCCGAACGTCTGCTGCACGTGCAGGGGAAGGGTTGAGTCGAACTGCGTCATGACGACGGATGTTACCATCGTGCCCCAGAGCGCGCACAGCAGGCGGCGGGATTTGAGTAGCGTGAGCACGGCGGGCGCGTGCTTGACCGGTGTAGCGGGAGGCGTAGGCGTAGACGCAGCATGCGACGTGTTGCGAGCCGTGAGGTCGCCCTCGGGTTTGGTCTCGACGTCGGCGGTGTCCCGCGCCGTCTCGACATCCCCCTCCGACCCCTCCTCCACGCACTCCCAGCGCTTCGCAACCTTCTTCTCAATAACCAACAACCGCATCGCCACATCCAACCCAATCAACGCATACACCATCGCATACACCTCGTTATACCCTGCGCGCTCAAACACGATCCCACCCAGTAGTGGGCCTAGCAGCAGCGCCACGCTCATGGCAATCAACACGTACCCGAACATCTCGCCGACCTCGTTTTCAGAGACCGTGTCCGCGAGGAGGGCGAGTCCGGCCACCCATACGACTGCTGCGGAGAGGCCTTGCAGGATGCGCGCGGCGATGAAGACGCCGATGCTTGAGCCGAGGTTGAGAAGCAGGGTGCCGCCGAGCAGGGCGAGGAGGCCGCAGACGAGTGGAAGGCGGCGCGAGGAGCTGTGGTCACTTAACCAGCCGGCGATAGCTGGGCGGGTTAGCGGGCGTGGTTTGTTTCTGCGAGGGGGGAAGTACGCGAGAAGGCAGATAAGGCGCCACCGTAGACGGCTACGAGGACGGTGACCCATTTCTGAACTTGTAGGCGTTAGTTCCTTTCGCTCCGCGTAGGGTCGAGCTACACGTACTGTCGTGCTCCTCGATGTCGGCGCGGCTGGTGAGTGCGAAGGGAATCACGGGGACGATGACGGCGTAGAGGAAGATATCCTGAAAAATTAGCCGGAGGCGAGCAGCAGTCCGGATTTAAATACCGTGAATATAGCGCAGACAATCGTGGTTAGAATGAACCTGATCCGTCAGACTCTCTCTCGGAGATTCCATATTGCAACTCACCATTTCGAGCTGCGATGCTTGAGCGCCCACGGCCGCCGTCCAACCCCGCCATCCCCACGCAGCGCGCACCAGACCCGCGTCATGGATCCGGAATGCATAAGAATATTTCGGTAGATGATCGCAATGCGTCGTCGTTAGTCAGGTCATGGCCGTGGGTCATCCAGCGTCGGGACAAAATCAGGGACGCTTCGCAATCGCCGGTTGCGCTACTAGCCCAATTCCATGGCGTAGCGGCTTGCTGCCCGTTGCCGCGAGTTAGCTGAGTTGACCGCTGCCGGCGCGCCAAGAGGGTGGAATTTTGAGCTGATGGTGACGATGATGATGATAACTGATGGGGGATGGAATTCCGGTTGATTTCCATATTAGTTTTGAGGTCTAAATTCGAAGCGCATAGTTGCGATAGAAGGAATTCGCCTAGGAGTGATGACGATGGCTTCACGATGTCACTGTTCTGTCAGGAGTGATAGCGGAGGGGATGGAATCTCGGTTCATTTCCATGTCGATCTTGAAGTCAAAACTGCAGCGGCATATTTCCGGCAGAAAGGACTCGCTAAGTATTCCTGAAGATACTGGTTTCACGGTGTCACTGTGGTGGTGGTTTGAGCCCTCCCCGACCAAACCGAGACCCCTCGAGTCTCCTCGAGTCGCGTCTTGACTGGCTCCCGCGGGCTCATCCTAAGCACTTTCACCGACAGTGTGCAGCATCACGGATGTAGGGACCAAGGAGAGGGGAACAGATATTGCGGAATCGAGCCTCGGTTGCCGCCATTCCGCCTGTGGGCCGCATGCACTTGGGCTAAAAGGCGCATCCGGAAGCTTCTCTAGGCAGTGGGTGACGGAGGTTGACGACAATCACTAATGGGAAGGTGTGTGTTTTGCCTTGAATTAGGATGGTGAGATGGTGAAATCACGGCATGGGGGACCATCCCATCTGCAGACCCACCAATGAAGCCGGCATCCAGCAATCAGGGCAACGGACAAGCGGCAAAGGAAGGGGTGGAGATGCAGCGATGGGCGATGTGTTGCGTGTATGCTGTGTTTCGAGCGTGACACGAGATGTGTCCGGTGTTGGTGTGGCTGATGCTCCTCCCCCTCTTGCCGACAATCAGCGATGAGAATAGTTACGTGGACTTGACTGCAGGCAACTGGGGCAGGGCATGTAAACAATTCCATCAAGCACGTCAAGCAAGGCGCAGCAGCAGCAGCAGGTTGGGTTACAGCAGTTGCAGCAGCGAGCCTGAGCAGAGGCAAAAAGACGCCATGTTGAATCAGCAGCTGATGATTGCCGCCCTGAAGCCGAAAGGAATGGCGCGGCGAGAAGCGGCGTAGCGTTGATTGATCATGGCTTTTTACGGGGTTCCCTCTGGCAAGAAGCGGAGCCGGGATGATGGGCGTCAAGTTGATGGATGGGGGGGGATTGCCGCTGCAGCTGAGTGTTCTTGGTGTCCTTGGGCGACGCAGCAAACAAAGGGAGAGCCGTGGGAAGCGTAGATGGGGGCTGGAGAGAGGGATGAGGACGATCGGAGATATGAGAAATGAGTACGATAATGATGGAAGAGGAGGATACGGTAGAGAGTCAGAAAAAGTGGAGAGAGAACTCATAGAGAATGGCAATGATAAAGACTCATCCCATTTTGAATGAAAACGACAACAAAAAGGCCATCAAGACTTCCTTCACCACCCCCTCCATCCTAACCACCTTCATCACCCTCATCGTCACCCAAATTCGGCATAGGAGATGAGACGAGAGAATAATGGCCGAGAAAGGGAAACAAAAGTGAACAAATAATCTCTCCAGCCACAGGCCAAGAGCTCACACAAACGAGCGACACACTGACCCCTGTCATTCAGCCCCCTCTCTCCCTCCAATGATCCCCCCGGCTCATTTTCCCACCCTCTCTTCTCGCAGTGACCAGGCGGAGAGGAAACTAAAGGTTAAGCAAAAGCCTTTCAGACGGCTACCACACTCCACAATCCGCGCGCTCCTCGCTCTTCGCCCTCGACTCTCGCTCAGACATAATGAGGCCTGCCACCCACTTCATTTCACCTCCTCTTCCTTTCCTCCCTCCCATCTTATTCCATCACCACCATCCACCTTGACACATTCCATCCCACCCTCAAAACTCCCATCACCAAACCTCCAGCTGCTGCATCTCCAATATTTCCCCCTACCACCGAAGCACCACACGCGACGTGCACTCGGCGGAAACCCACTCCCCCCCTTGACCAAAGGGAACAAGAGGTCCCATCCCAACACACACAACACTCTCCAAGGGCGACACGCCGCAGCCCCCACCGCCCCAAAAAGGCAGACGGCCTGCTTCGAGCAATACAAAAACCCTCCCACCGCTCTCCGCTGTTCTCTGCACCCTCCTTAATCGACTTGCACCTCCATCACTCCACCACTTCAACGCCAACTACACCACTCACACCCACAATCTGCGGACGCCAAATCATCTCGTCAACGGCATCGCTGCCTCACAACACGCGCAATGTCAAACTCCAACTCCACCACAGCGGCCTCCAAGGCATCATCATCTCGTGGCAAGTCCAAGATGGTCGCCCTCAACATTTCCTCCGGCAAGCTCGCACAGTGGGAATCCAAAGTGGGCCTCAAGTCGACATTGCACTCCAAGGCTTCGCCGTCCACTGACGAGAACTCTGTCGCGCCTTCGACCGCCGTTGCCGAGGCCTCGCCGCCTGTCGTGGCCTCTGATGAAAACACGCCGGTGCCCTCAGTGTCCACCCCCAACGCGAACCTCCTCGCGCCGCCGCCAAACCCGGTGCGTCGCAAGGGCATTCCCGGTCCGAAGCCTGGCATGAAGCGTACGGCCTCACAGATGGCCATGGACGGCGCGCCGAAGCCGCGTGGCAAGCCTGGTCCGAAAAAGAAGCCTCGCGTGTAAGTTGGCATACCCGTTCGTCTCTGTTTCGGTCACTGACACACATGACAGCAGCGAACTCAACGGCTCAACCCCGACCGGTACTGCTCCTCCGGCGCCGGCCCACAAGCTCGGTCCGAAGGCCAACCAGGGTGCCATCAACGCGTGTCTGCGCGCGCTCGACCGCACCGGCAAGCCGTGCCGCAAGTGGGAGCGTCGCGGCTTTCAAGTCAAGAGCTTCACTGGCATCACCTGGGACGCGCCGACCTGGGGTGCGAACAAGAAGCCGATGGCCGACTTCCACGGAGACGTTAAGAGCGACTCGAGCCAGGCCAGCGATGCCAAGCCGACGCATCAGAGCAGTGGCGTCGCCAGCGATACCAACAGTGCCGGCGAGGCGGCCACGCACGCGGCGAGCTCGCCCGCGCCGGTGATGGCGAACGGAACCTAATGTCTCTGCCATCATTTCTACGGGGTGTCTAGGCTTGTATGCGTCCTGAGCGTCCGATGCCATCCCAGACATAGCGTTTTCTGCCTACTTCTATTCTAGTCTCATGCATCATGGTTCACGGCGGGGGAGTTGCGAAAAGCACACGGCGTTCACTGGCGGCAATTCGGTAGGCAAAGCTGGGTATCGGGATGGTGGGATTACGGCGTTGGCTATCTAACTGCGCGTCGATTTGACCGCATGTACTATTTTCGAGGGCACACGATGAGCGTGTTGCTGGGTGTTACTCTACTGCGTCCGTACTCCATCGGTACGAATCAATGGTTAATTTGAGCGCCAGGTTTGACATTGGTGAGCTTGCTGGGTAAAGGACATGTGTGTTTGACGGACAGTAATCAAGTTCGATTGCCTTTGACGGTGATTGACTGCTGGCGGGGGGTTGGTTGGTGGCTTGGGGCTGCACAGTGAGAGTGAGTGGAACAGGGCTATTCCCGCCAGTGCTCTAGTTCTAGGTTGAGGATGAGTGGGGAGAGACGGGGCAAGGCAAAGGGAATAGAGAGAGAAGGAGAAGGGGAAAAGAAGGGGAATGGAGAATGGCGAGAGAGAGGCGAGAGCGGAATAGCATTGCGGTGCTCCGCTTGTTCGGCAATCGCAGTCTAGGCCGTCCGACGCGGGACAGCCTTCCTCTGGCATCTCTGACGTTTCTTCTGCACGACTCGAGCTTCAAACTCTTCTTCTTTCTTCTTCTTCTTCTTCTTCTTCTTCTTCTTCCTCCTCCTCAGTTCATTCACGGGTGGTCGTCTCAGTTCAACACGTCTCGTGGTTATTGTCTCTAAAACACAATGCCTAGCTTGGATTGTTCATCGTCCAGTGCTGCAGTGCGTCACTGTCTCTGAGCAGCTCATCCTCCCCCGCCGCTTGCCTCATATCCCACTTACCACACTGTTTCAGCTCTTTCTGCTGCGAAGCAATCACCAACAAGACCACTAAACTACCCCAATAATCTGCCTGCTATCCCCGAAGATCTCTTTGCAAAAAGTTAGGTCTCTGAGTGTCGAAACGCGAGCACGCGCGTTAGTTGAATCCCGCCGTCGCCGCCGCCGCTCGCCGCCGTGGAGCAAGCTGCAGTAAGCAGCAAGCATTAGCAGCGGCCAAAAAGCCCACGTCCAAGTGGGTTAACCGGCCAGGCATATCGCTATGTCCTCAAACAACACCTCTCTTCCCCACGGCAACACCACGGGCCCATCTTCGTCGCTTCCCCCCTACGCACCAACTACCCGTACCGCTAGTCCCGTAATCGCGCGTCGTTCGTCGTATGCGTCAGTCCTATCCGGTGCCCTTACTTCCAGCAGCTCGCTGCAGCAACCGCAGCAGCAGCAACAACAACCCCACCTCTTCTACACTAATCACCACCACAACCACAACCACCACTTCAACCCTCTCAACTTCCACTCACACTACCACCGCGCGTCAGCTAGCCGCTCCATGTCACACCTTTCAAACGTCGCCCCTTCCTCCACCGTTTCCTACTCACACTCCCGAACTGCCTCTCGCATCCACGACGCCGAGTCTCGCCCCTCGTGGTCAGCCAAGTCGCTCCCATCTACTGCCATGCCGTCAAATCAGTGGAGCACCGCCACCTCTACGGGCCCCTCCCTCGAAAAAGATCCGCTCATCCCCTCATACCTGCGCGGCTCACGTCTCGCCGGCCGCCTCCAGGCTGCCCACCGTGCCAAACATGCCGCCTCCGCCGCCGCAACGCGCGACAACCCTCGGTCCGGCCAGTCCTCGGGCGCTGGCTCGCTGTCAACGTCAAGCAGCAGCGTGAACCTGCACAAACCCTCGCCCGCTTCGCACCGTGGCATGACGCACGACATCATAGAGCGGGCTGCTCCGGCGGCCGTGTATGAGGACCAGCCCTCGCCGCTGCCTTCCCGATGGAGCGACACAGACAAAGCCAGCGGCCTCGAGCTATCGGATAACGGGCTTGAGGTGCGGTGCATAGGGCTCAGCAAGACGAGCCACGAGGAAGCGGCGGCCGTGCGGGCGGACCATCCCATGCCGCGCGAGTGTGGCATATACTACTTTGAGGTCGAGGTGGTGTCGAAGAACAAGGAGGGGTTGATTAGCATCGGTTTCAGCGGGCCTAAAGTCACGCTTAGCCGGCTGCCTGGGTGGGAACCGGACTCGTGGGCATATCATGGCGACGACGGGAACATATTCGCCTGCCAGTCTTCGGGCAAGAGCTATGGACCGAAGTATGCGATGCTGGACGTGATCGGGTGTGGTGTCAACTTCCGCACAGGCAGCGTCTTCTTCACGAACAACGGCAATCTCCTAGGTAGGTGCACTGCGCTTGACATGGCAGTCGCGGCTGCTGACATGCGACAGGCAACGCGGTAACGCTTCCATCGAGCAAGACTGCAACGCTTTATCCCTCAGTGGGACTCAAGAAGTCCAACGAGAAACTGCGTGTCAACTTTGGCCACACGCCGTTCATATTTGACATTGACACTCTCGTCCAGGTAAAGCCTGATCTCTTATGTCATCTTCCCTCTCTACCCTATCTCTCTTTACTCTGCTCAACCTCCGGTTCCCTCTTCCTCACTTACTGACATCTCATTCAGAAGGAGAGGCGTATCGTCATGAACGAAGTCAACGCCGCCAACGTGTCCACGCTGACGAGCCCGCCACTGAGCGAGAACCAGCTCATCCACAAGCTCATCGCTCAGTACCTAGCGCACGACGGATACATCGAGACAGCACGCGCCTTTGCCGAGGAGGTACGGCAGGAAACGCAGGCGCTGACACACGGCACCGGCGTGGCACTGGGAATGCAGGACCTGGAGCCAGGTGAAGACGTGGACGCCATCCGGAGACAAAGTCAGTTCTTTGGGCAATTTTCGTACATGCGGTGAGCTAATGGCAGCAGAAATACGCTCTGCCGTCCTCGAGGGCGACATCGACCAGGCGCTCGGCTACATGCAGAAGTGGTACGATGGCGTGTTTGCCCACAACGAGAACATCTACTTCAAGCTGCGCTGCCGCAAGTTCATCGAGATGATTCGCCGCCTCACCGAGCTGCAGGATGCGGCTGCCGGTGTAGGGCCGGAACCGCGTCCGCAGCGCTCGGGACACTCTTCCACGGGCGTGTCGTCTTCAGCGTCACCCGCTTTTTCGGCGAAGAAGAATGCAGCAGCGCACAGGGGTGTTCCGGGGACCGGTGACCGTCCGCTGTCGGCCGCTACGGACGAATTCGACGTCTTTGACCACCAGATGGAGCTCGATGAACAGCTCGGGGCGCCCCCGGGGGCACTCCAAGGCAACGGTGGCGGAGCGCCGGTCGAAGGCGACTGGGAGACTGTAATGGACACATCGGACGACGTGGGGCAGGGCGCGGGGGGTGTTCGCCGCAGTCACAGCAACGGCTACGGCCACGGGCGTCCCGTGCACAAGGACAGCTACTCGCGGCTGCTAGCCGAGACGCTGGACTACGGCAAAGAGCTAAAGATGGAGTTTAGCAGCGATCCGCGGAGGGAGGTCAAGAAGGCGCTTGAGGATACGTTAGCGCTGATTGCGTATGATAATCCGAGGGAGAGTCCGTTGAGGGAGTTGTTGGAGGAGAGGGGGAGGGTGCCGGTTGCGGAGGAGTTGAATGGGGTTATTCTTGGTGAGTGCCTTTGAAGTGGAGGTTTTGAGGGTGAAGGGGCTAATGTGGATTTAGTGAGTCTGGGACGGCCGTGTACGAGTGCCCTTGAGAGGTTGGTGGCGCAGACCGAGGTGCTGCTGGGGGAGTTGAGTGGGGATGGGGGGGCGGGGGCGTTTGTCAATCTGTTCGATGAGGACGAGGAGAAGAAGGCTAAGGAGGAGGGTGTGGGAAGTTGATCAGACGCAGGTGGTTCGGCTCAGCATTCGGTATGGTGCTGCTCGGGGTAGGTTAGGGGACGGGTATCACGGCGTTTATTCTGACTTCACACGAAGTGGTCGGTTGGGGGGGTAAATAGGGTTGTATTCTCGGGGTTACCATATCTCTCCTTCTCTCGTATTGGTGCTTCTGTTGCTGGTCGAGGTGCATTTTTTGTCGATGCTTCTTGGTTTGGTGCTACTGTGGCGATTGGTAGTTGGATAGATGGTTATATATCGAATACTCACACTTCAAAGCTGTAGCAGGGGATTGCCGTCGTGGCTCGTGGGTGAGAGAGGGATTCTCTGGTTCCCAGGCCCTTACGCGTGCGGGGCGAGTGGAGCACGTGGATCGACGATGAGCATGGTAGCTGGGCATGCCGTAACCCCCGGGGACCATGCTGTCCACGATCCGGCCGCCGTTATCTCTCCAGTCTGTCCCCATCTCACACGCAACCCGCTACCCACTACACGTGGAATCGTGCCGACGCACACAAGCCAGAGCCCTGGCTCCTAGATGAGCGCCTGTCTTCGGGTTAGGCGCCACAGTCAAAGGCCGCCTAGCTCCAACATGCCATAAGCACGTTGCCTATTCACGGCCACACTGTCGTCTGCCTCCATTCTAATTCCATTCCGACATCTTCTTGCTGTCCGTTACGGGTACATCGTCGAGACCCATGGTTGAGGGAACAGGCTAGGCAGAAATCGGCTCTGCATGTAGGCTCGACAGGCAGCGACCTCCGCATTCCCATCTTCCATATTCAAGTCAGTTCCACAGGACTTTGATTCGTTGATTCAATCTCGCTGCAGGCGGCCCAAGACGGGACTCGGCGGCATCCGAGCCATCTCTCCATGCATCCACCACCCACCTCAGCGCCTTTATTGCCGGCAGTCTTACCCCCTCAGCACAACTAAGCCAAAGGCGTGAAACTGCTTTCGAGGCAGAACCATGCACCGGCCCACCGAATGGGATTGTTGTAAAGTGAGGTTGGAGACAACATCGTGAAAACTGACGATGCACGTCAACCACATACCTGGAACATCAATTATCCGCCCCAAAACGCGGGGCACTGCGGGGCACCGGCCCCGGTCGCGGAATGCTTAGCCCTCTTGACTCCCTACCGATCTTATCGCTCCTCCAGACACGGCCAGCCAGATCGGGGGAGAAGGCTGACGACTGCAGCCGCCTACGCGTTAATCTATCCCATGCCCGCACCCGCTTAAATTCGCTGCCGTTGATCAGATCTTGTATCAAATTCCCATCCCAAATGACCCCGTCCACCATCTCACGTCAAATTACTCCGTGCAAGAGAGCGAAGGACACTCCGCCCAACCACACGCCGCTCACGCCGCCTTGGCAAATGCACGCATGCCGCTTTCCGATGGCCAACCACCTCCCTTCGTGGCATGAGGAATGGGTGTGGCACGGCGTGACTGCCTGCGGTGCGGGCGCCTTCTGGCTCATTTTCTTCCCCACCGACACACGCCCGTTGGCCCCGTTGGCGATTTCACGCTTCCTTGGCCCCGTTGCAACAAATTCTCAATTCACCCTCTCCCGATCGTCACAAAAACACGGATGGCCTGTCCTCAATTGATGCTCCTTGTGGAACTCATTGCCTTGCGCGCGTCTTCTGCTTCTCGTCCTACGATCCTGCGTGAGCATTGTTAAATGCTGCGAGTTTACCTCCTCCTCCTCCTCCTCCTTCGGCGCTAGAATACTCTCCATCGCGTTTTCCCCTCGCTACGTAAAGCAGCAAACCACCACGCGAAAGGCGCACTTCCCCGCACTCCCCCCTCCCCGGCCCTCCACACCTCCGGTCACAATGGGGAATCCGCTGCTGAAGCTGTCAAAGAAGGCACGGTTACGGATTGTCATAGGCATTTCAACGGCCTTCTTCGTCGGCGAAATATCTGGTGTGTTGCGCGGTCTTAGACGTGCGCCCCACCCCGCTAACGGTCCGTAGTCGGGCTGTACACGCGCTCGTTGGCGCTGGTGGCTGATGCATTCCATGTCCTCTTCGACCTCTTGACCTACGTCGTTGCCCTCACAGCAATCATCATATCGGAAAACGGGCGCGACCATAAGAGCTTGACATACGGCTGGCAGCGCGCACAGCTACTAGGCTCCTTCTTCAACGGCGTGTTCCAGCTCGCCCTAGGCCTGAGCATCTGCCTCCAATCCCTAGAGCGCTTCGTCAACATCCAAGGTACCACTCCCATCTATACCCGCCTGGTTCGACGCTAACGCTAGACAGAGGTACACAACCCCGTCCTAATCTTCGTCATCGCCGCCGCCGGTGTCATCTCCAACCTCCTCTCGGGCCTCTGCCTCGGCGTGCACGAGCACGGCCACAACCACGGGCCGGGCGACCTTCCTTTACAAGACCTGCCAATTGCCGACCCGGGACACCATGAGCATAGGCATCGCATCCAGGCCCCGAAACATGGCAGCCCGGTGCGCGCGGTGCTCAAGAAACTAGGCTTCAAGGGGCACGGGCACGAGCACGGCCACGGGCACGAGCACGGCCACGGGCACGACCACGGCCATGGACACAGCCACAGCCATCATGATCTGGGCACCAAGGCCGTGCTCATCCACGTCATGGGCGATGCGGCGAATAATCTGGGTGTGATGCTGGCGGCGTTGATTATGTGGCGGTTGACGAGCCCCAAGCGGTTCTATGCTGATCCCGCGGCAAGTATGGCGATTGGCATTGTGCTCATTCTCATGGCGATGAAACTTGGTACATTGCGTGGGCAGGTGTGTAAGGCGCGTGCTGACTGTGCGCAGTGAGGCAGGGCGGCCAAATCCTACTTCAAAGCCCACCGACCGGCGTCGACGTGCAAGACATCCGGCACGACCTGGAAAAGGTGCGTGTTTTCTAGTTGATATCCGGCCCTTGCTAACACCCTTAGATCGACGGCGTCGTCTCAGTCCACGAACTGCACGTCTGGCGCCTGAACGAAGAAAAAGCCCTCGCATCCGCGCACGTCGTCGTCGCCAACACCAGCATTGACGCGTTCCAGAAGCAGGCGCGCACGATCAACGAGTGCCTCCACGCGTACGGCATCCACTCGGCGACGATACAGCCGGAGCTCGCGAGCACGGTGGCAAGCGCGGCGGGGAGCATGGCGGATTTGTTTCCTGGTGCTGGGGCGTGTGAGATGCGGTGTAGTAGTCGGTGCGAGGAGTTGGCGTGTTGTGGGGTTACGACGACGAATTCCTAGTAAAGACAGGAGGAAAATAGGGAGGTGCAATTACCCATTGATTCCGGCGAACCTCGTTGCTCTCCTCCTTGCTCCTGTGCCTGTGACGTGAGGTAAGCGATTGCCCATTAGCGGGGCCGCGAACCATTGCCGGAGTTGTTTCTGCACGTTTTGGCGTGCGCTGAGTCCCGATGCAGACACCGCATGGCCCTCGGGCTCGGCTCCGGTTGTTGAGATGTCGTTCTGAAAACCTCGCACGCCCTACGAGTGACGTTGGCGTTGGCGTATGGTTAATAGGGGGGCTAATTACTAATGGGTGGGGAACGAGGCTGGCGTGGAAGATGTGGGACGCTGGCGGCCAATGTGCGCGCGGCTATTAGTGGGGGGAGTTTGTGGGGTGTCACTAACTCCAGGCCGGAGCAATGTTCGCAATTCTTTTTGCTCCGCGACGTCTACCGCACAGTGTGGAGTCAACGCCGATGACTGGAGAAGGGTGGCGACGATGGGCTCATGGGGAGGAATTGACGGATCATGGGACGCGATGCCCCCTTGGCCGTTGTTAGCATCTTCTTATCTCATTGCGGCATCTGCGGCTTATTGATTCCTCCATCACGGCTATTATTTTACCCCGTCCCCATCAAACTGGTTTCATATACTGACGCGCATTGGGCAATTCGAGGGTGCCCGGAACTTACCCGCTGTACGAGGTACGGGATGGAGCTGACAAACGCGTCGCAGGGCCATGAGTCCTCTGATCAAGCGTGAGTCGAACATGCAGATCGACACCCTAGAGGGGGGGATGGAACGCGCCCTACGAAGTGCATAACATCCCCGTCGTCTCCATTCCAGACCCACCGAGGACTGGTCAATGGTCCCCCTTGGCATCTCTACCACCCCGACTTCGTCGAAGCCACACGCCGGGGCCATTAGTTCTAGACGAGAGCTGGCGATGCGGAGCGGTTCACGCAGCCCGGTCGCTCACACCGCAGGGAGGAGTGAGTCTTCATGCGGGGCGTGATATAAACCTCGCGGATCCGCCACTCTCCCCCGCTTACACATATTCCTATCACCAATTTACCCCGCCAAAGGCTGAACGGACGGACTGACTAAAACCATGTCCATGACCCCCTCCACCATCGCCGCGAGCCGTCGCTCCCTTATCGCTCCTTCGCTCGGCTCAAGCGTGCGCTCCGTCGCCGGCTTCGGAAGGCCAGACGTCTTCATCTCCCTCCACGGCGACGCCGACCCCGCGCGCGGCCCGGTACCAACCTTCGGGACCCTCGACCGCATCGAGGGCGAGGCCACGCTGTCGGTTCGGGCCGACACGCGCTTCGACCGGATTGAAATCGCCTTCGTCGGTTCGTCCCCCTCCAAACCCCCCCCCCGCCCCCCCACCAAACTAACGCCCGCAGGCACAACAGCAACCTGGCTCGCCCTCAGCAGCATGCGCGAAGAAGCATCCCTCACCTTCCTGCGCCTAACCCAGCCCATCCCCGCCTCCACCCTCCCTCACCCCCGGATCCTGACCCCGGAAAGCCCCCTGGCCATCCCGTTCACCTTTGTGGTACCGACACACCTCCTCCAGCACACGTGCCCCCACCCCGCCGTGAGCGCAGCGCACACCCTCCTCCCGCCCTCGCTGGGCGATCCGAGTGTTGCGGGCTCAGGGCACGTGTTGAAAGATGATTTGGCGCCGGCGATGGCAAGAATCGGGTATGCGCTTACCGTACGCTTGCTCCGCGAGTCGCCCCGCGCCGGGACTCCACCTATCGTTCTTGCCAGCGCGACGAGGAAGATCCGGATTGTGCCGTCGACCCCGGCACTCCCGCCCGCACTCGCCGGTCCGGCGGCCAGCGACGTACGGCTGAGCGTGGAGAAGGCTCTGAGGCGGGGCCTTCTGGGCTCGAGACTCGGGCGGCTGGTTATGAGCGCGGAGCCACCGGCTCCGTTTAGGGTGGCGAGGCCGGGTGGGGAGAGGGAGGGGGGAGGGGAGGCGCCGTGGACGGTGCTTACGCTGCGGTTGCGGTTTGAGCCGAGCAGACCGGATGCCCGCCCGCCCAGCTTGGGGGTTTTGACGGCGAGGCTGAGGGCGGCGACGGGGGCGAGTGTGGTGCGGCAGGGGAGTTTCCCGAGGGAGGGAGGAGATGGGTTTGCCGGGGGCGGGCAGCCTCAGGTGTATGCTGCTAGGGTGGAGCTTGCGGCGAGACAGGTTGGGGGTGTGGAGTGGCAGCGGTATGAGGGGGCCGTGCCGCATTATACGGCGGTTGTGGTTGTTCCGGTGGCGTTGCCGAGGGAGAAGGTGTGGGTGCCGACGTTTTATTCCTGCTTGGTGAGTAGGACGTATGTGGTCAGTTTGAAATGCGAGGTTGGGGGGGTGAGTGTGGGGGTCAAGGTTCCGGTTAGGGTGGAGGTGGATGGGTGGGATGATGGGGGGGTGGATTTGGGGGAGGTGGAGGCGGAGGTTGAGGGGGTTTTTGCGCCGAGATATGTGGGATGGGTGGCCGGACCGCCGGGGTATTCGGCTTTTGGGGGTGATGGGGCGGGGGATGGAGGAGGGGAGAGGTGGGAAAGGGAGGTGAGGCCGGTTGAGGTTTGTGGTTGATGGTGTGTGACTGATGTTGGGTTTAGGGATGAGGCCAGGGCGTTGTGGTGATCTTTGGGGCGTTTGCGGCATTTTGTTATGTATGGGCCGGTGATCAAAAGTAATGGAGGCATAGGCTTGATATGTGCAATGGCTACGGTGTAAAGTGAAGGTTTTGATGAAAGATGAGAAGAGAGAGAGAGAGGTGAAGCTCGAGAATAAATACACCATGATGTCAAGCATCCTCCTAATCCTCTTTCCTTCAATCATGCGCACATTACATAATGTTCCTTCCGGCAGATAAAAACTGCTCTTTCCTGGCATAATAATGCTCCTGCCTCATGTCCATATCATGGATGATATCATGGCTTACTTCTATCTCCAATTGCATCCGCGCGGTTATAAAGGCGTACTGGAATTATATCTTGCTCTCCCCATCCTGCGGTACCTTAACCACCACCTTCCCCCACGTATCACGACTCCCCAGCGCCTGCAACGCCGCCGGCACGCTCTCCAAGCCGACATACTCCTTATCCGTAAAGCATGTCCCGCGAAACTTCCCCTCTTCCATCAACTTGAACAGTCCGTCCCACACCACCTCCACGGTTTGCGGCTCATACGTAGCATACATGCCCCAATGCAACCCCACGATAGAGATATTCTTCAACAGCACCCGATTCGTCGCCACCTTCTCAATCTCTCCCGCCGCAAACCCAATGACCAGCAGCCGCCCGTTCCACGCCGTGCACTTGGTGCTCTGTGTGATGAGGCCGACGGGGTCGTACACGATGTCCACGCCCCGCCCCTTGGGCGTGAGTTTCTTGACTTGCTCCGGCCAGTCCGCGTCGCGGTAGTTGATCGCGTAGTCCGCGCCGTACGACTTGGCGACGGCGAGTTTGGCCTCGGTCCCGGCGGTCGCGATTACGGTTGCACCGAACGCTTTGGCGATTTGCACGGCAGCGAGGCCGACACCGCCTGCGGCTGCGTGGACGAGGACCCAATCGCCTGGATGAGTTAGCCTTCAATCATTCAGTTATGTGGGGGGAGCAAATACCCTTCTTCACGCCCGCGCGAGTAACCAGCGCAGCATAGCTCGTCGGCGCAGTAACGAACAGCCCCGCGGCCTCGAAAAATCCCCAGCCCTTGGGGAGCGGGCGGAGGCGCTCCTCGCTCGCGACGACACGCGTGCTGTACCCGCCCTGTGCGGAGCCGAAGACGGCGTCGCCGACTTTGTACTTCGGGTTGCCGGTGGTCGGGGTGCGGAGGACGACGCCGGCGAACTCGGCGCCCGCGATCCAGGGGAGGGGCGGTTGGTGCTGGTATTTGCCGCGGATCTGGAGGAGGTCGAAGAAGTTCGTTGCGCTGGCATGGATGGCGATTAGGTATTCGTTTGGCTTGGGAGTGGGGTCGGGGAGGCTGGTTACGCGGAGGTCTTGCGGGCCGCCGACGTATTGCGAGACTTGGATGGCGCGCATGGTGGGTGGTTTGGGGGGGAGATAGGGATGAGGGGGAGGTGAAGACGTATAGGGAGTGAGAGGTGAAAGATTGAGGGTGTGAAGGAGGATGTGTGTGCGGATTATGTGCGTCTACATATGGATGTCGTCTTGCGGTCTTACGTGCCTCTTTTGGGGTGCGAAATCGGTATGCCGAGGTTCACCTGCCGTAGCCTTGGGCGGGAGTGCTGGCTCAAGGGCCACGCGAAAAAGTCGTGGCCACCATGCGGCGGCGTTTGGCGGACGTCAGTGGCCACGACATGTTCGGATAGCCCTTTGGCTCTACCGTAGCCTGTCTTGCGGGGTCGCGCCTTGTGGCCTGGATGACCGTTCCGCGAGTCAGGGCCCGTGGTGGGGGAACGGGCGGGGGTTGAGGAGCGTTGGGGCTCGTGGTGATGAGGGGAGCTATAGGGTGCCATAGTTATACGAGATACACATGCGATAGCTATTTTCATGAGGCCATGTGGGACGTTACTGGTGGTTTCCACGTGTGTTCCCAAATCCTTATTATTCCCGGGCAACAACTTTGCTATCCCCATAGTTTGCCCCAATCCGGACAAACTAGCCACTCGCCACGAGCTCCTGCCACAAAAAGTGGCGCATGCTAAGCGCCCCATACGCCATTGCTCTGTCCTCCCCAGTCGCCCCTCTCCCTCCATCATCACCCACCAACCACCACCGCCTGTCAAACATCACCAGTTCATCGTCCACACCCACAAATCTTCGTCGCCAGCTCGTCTCCTTCGCCTACACTCCGCAAGCTCTCGCAAACACCTCCGCGCGCAACCATGAGCGCTGCCGACCCTGCCGACGATGCGACCGCCGACGCCGAGCCGCAAATCACTTTCAACGTCAAAGGCGGCAGTGATGCCAAATTCGTCCTCACCCTGCCTCTCACCACCACCGTCGCCGACCTGAAGACCAAGCTCTCGGGCGACGACTACGCCAGCATCCCCAAGGAGCGCATACGCCTCATCTACTCTGGCAAAGTGCTCAAGGACCCCGACACACTAGCCGCGACCAACCTCAAAGACGGCCACACCATCCACCTCGTGAAGGGCGCCGCGAGCAACGCGCGCCAGAACCCCGCTGCGTCCTCGAGTAGCGCGACCTCCGTCCCACCGGCCAACGTCCCGACCAACATCGCTGCCGGCACGGGCAACAATCCGCTCGCCGGCCTGACGGGCGCGCGCTACGCGGGCTTCCACGGCCTGCCGAATGCGTCCATGTTCGGGCCCGATGGCGGTGTACGTTTCTTTGCCTCCCTTCTCGTAATGCTCCGGCGCGCTAATCGTATGCAGATGGGCCCTCCGCCGGACATGAACATGCTGCTGCGCATGCTGGACGACCCTAACTTCCTACAGCAGATGAACGAGGCGCTGGATAACCCGCAAGTCATGCAGATGATGGAGGCGAACAATCCTATGCTCCGCAACAATCCCGTCGCGCGCGAAATGTTCCGCAACCCTGCCTACCGCCGCATGTTTCTGAATCCGGATATGATCCGCATGCAGCTGCAGATGGAGCGCTCGCTGCGCAGTGGCGGGGATGACTTCCCAGCCCCTGGCGTCACGGATACTACGCCGCAGGGCGCAGCTGGTGCCGTCGGGAATGACCCTACCACTCCTCCGCAGCCGGGCAACCTCTTCGGCACAGGCTCGCCGGCTAGCCTCGGCGCAAACCCCAACCTCTTCGGCGGCGCCGGCGGCGGAAACCCCTTCGCCGCGCTCTTCGGCACGCCTCCCGGTACAGAATCCGCGCGCACGACCTCCACTCCTGGCACCGGCGCCTCCGCCGACAACCCGCTTGCGTCGCTCTTCGGCTCTGGGGCTGGCGCGGGTGGTGCGGCTGCCGGTGCGGGTGACAACGCAGCTCCAAATCCGTTTGGTGGGCTGTTTGGGTTGCCGGGTGGTGCGGGTGCGCCGGCGGCGGGGCAAGGTCAGGGCGCAGGCGCGGGCGGGGATAATGCCTTCGCGCAGGCGCTCGCTCAAGCGATGGCCAACCCGGAGTTGCAGGCTTCGATGCGGGAGATGCTTGCTGGTGGCGGTGCGGGAGCCGGGGGTCTGGGCGGACTGGGTGGACTTGGTGGACTGGGCGGATTTGGTGGTGCGGCGCCGACGCCTCCTCCTGTGGCGGACACGCGCCCGCCGGAGGAGGTGTACGCTTCTCAGCTGCGGCAGTTGAACGACATGGGGTTTTGCGAGTTTGAGCGGAATGTTACGGCGCTGCGGAGGAGTGGGGGGAGTGTGCAGGGGGCGGTGGAGTACCTTCTGGGTGGGGGGACATAGGGGTTGTGGTGGTTGTGGGTGCGAAGATGCTGTTGTTAGTCGCGGTTGGCATCAGGCTGGGAGATCTGTTAACTCATGCTGAGGCATGAGAAGCGAAACGCGTATTATCGAAGTACTGTACCGTAGGCTAGACGGAAGCAGTCCGGTTCTTCACGTTTCGTCGAGGCAAGGCTGGTATCACGTGATGCTCCTATACGTTATGTCCCCGGGTTCGAGACTTCATATACACCAAACGCCGGCGGTGCGGCGCTGGGATACCCCACGAAATGGGGTGGAGTGATTTATTCGCCACGCGGGCTTCTCGTACTTCAGCTGTCCTTGCCTTCACTGCTGCCTCTGCTCAAATTCGACATCTTGAGCAGGAACAGCGGCCATGGCGACTCCATACCACGACCTCACGGAGGTAGACGCTTCGCCCTACGCACCCTCATCTACATCCTCCACACCACGGGCAAGCGCCTTCCCATCCCTCCTCCGGCGCGCCTCCCTCGACTTCAAGGACGCAGACACCGAGTCCCTCGACCTAGCCCCCCATCCGCCGTCGTCCAGGACTGGGAAACGGGACCGGCGAATCCTGGTCCTCAGTCTCGCGGGGAATGCGTTGCTTTTCGTGCTAGTCTTGGTTGTGCTGGCCAGTCCATGCCGGTGGAGCGGGCGTGAATGCGTGTACGTGAGAGACATGGGAAAAATGGCGGAGGAGGCAATGGCGAAGGGGGAGGTGAAGGAGATGGGATTGATGGGCGACATCAGCGGCTTCGTACCGGACTGTAAGTTTCCACACCGATGGGGGTGTGGTGCTAATGATCTAGTTGCTACTGAACGTGTGACGTTCTTGCCGGACGCGGCGTATGCGCACGAGGATATGTTCAGTTCGAGGGCGGAGTTTGATAAGGTGGCGGCGACGTGGCGCGCGAGTATGCCCCTCGGCCGGGGCTTCATCACTCATCCCAACGGCACGGCGTCCGGCCTGCCCCGGCCTTACCATATGGTTGGAGGAAAAGGGGACGGGTACAGCATTGCATATTTGCACCAGGTGCATTGTGTGTTTATGTTGCTTAAGCATCATGGGAGCTTGAAGTTTGGGGTTACAGAGGGCGGGGACGCGGCGAGGCATGTCACGCATTGCTATGACTATCTGAGGCAGAGTGCGCTTTGTGCGGGGGATGCGGCACTGGAGGGGAGGAGTGAGTCCGTCAAGGGAATGACGGATGGGTGGGGGAATGTGCATGTTTGTAGGAAGAGGGAGGAGGAGAGGGGTTGGGTGCTGGAGAATCGGTTTAGTGATAAGGTTGGGATTGATTAGGGGTGCTTGGGGGGGGAGGGGAAGGAAGTGGCGAGCATAGCATGAGGGTCATTGAATAATTGGATATCCAGAGTCTACCTATATTTCTACTGACTGAGCCGACAGAGGCATTCACCCTGACTATGTACATACTCGTGCATGACCTTCTTGCACACTTCAGGGACCTCGGGATTGGCGGCTATACAGTGTCGTACCGTTCCAGGCTCAATGAGGTTGGTGATGTCACATATACCGGAGCGCAGTTCCGGGGGTGGCGGCGTACGCATCCCACTGCTTTTCGAAGTACCATTCGTGGAGGCATCGCTTCCCAATGTTCTCATGGCACTCCTTGAGCACTGAACTGAACTTGGGAATCTTTTGGTTGCTATGGCGCCACTTTTTGAACTTGCTCTCATTCTCCACCGTCTCCTTTAAGTCGTCGTCCGCAGTGCTGAATCGGCGGATGGATTCGTCGGAGAGGTCTACGCCTGTTGTATCGCGGAAATTCTTTACAACCGTGTCCCATAGACCCGCAATGTCGTCCTGATCAGTCATCGCTATATCGTTCCGATCAGTCATCGCAATGTCGTTCAAAATCAGTCATATTGACTCGTCCACGATTTACTGTCGCCCGAGTATGCAATGGTGGAGTGTCACGGTGCCAACGAAGAGCGGTGCAAAACCCATAGATTGCTTCGAGGCAATGATAAAGAGTCGGAGAAGTAATCTACAGGGATGGGTGTGCAAAAGCATAACCACAGTGGGGGCTTGGCGCCAGTCACATAACTGCACTAGTCCCCATACGTCACCTCGGTACTGTGCTGCCACCCAGACCACATCATGGCCTGAGGCATCACACCATGTATGGACAGGACCATGACATGGAGTTCCTTTTGTCGCGCTCACGGTCAGAGGTCGGTGAGCTGGCGGTTCCTGGAAGTCGTTATACTCCTGGGATGGTGGTGTTCGTATTCTGTTTATAGGTCTGACGCTCCGCGGCGTTTATACAGACAATGTTGCTCAGAGTTGGCATCTTGAGGGCGGTGGAGGAACCGATGGGTGGTCGGATATTGGCGGAGAGATAAAACGGACAAGGTAGGGTTGGTGAGACGGCTGGTTGAGAAGCAGCACATCGCGGCCGGGGAGAAGCTGCTGCACGTAAAACGAGGCGAAGGTACCGTACACATTGACGAGGCCCCAGCTGGGGCCCGGATCCTTCGGAGCCTGGGCCAGAGCCGGCTTCGCTGCCGTAGTCTTGCTCGCCTTCGTGGCTGGGGCTGGAGCATTCGGAACCAGGGTCGCAGTCAGCTTCGCTGCCGCAGTCGAACGTATCGCAGAGAGATCGCGGACCCGCACCTAGCTCCTGCATCAATCGCATCACTGCCGACCGCAAACAGTCTCCCCATGATACCCGGCCCAGAACAAGTGAGCCGCCTCATCCACTGGCGGCCATACCTCCCATGTGAAGTAGGCATCGCGTACAAGAAAGCCAGGGACTATGTCGTTAATATGAAAGTATTGGTAGACAGTCCGATGGGCAAGTTTCCGAACGCTCGCCCCGATGTCCGATGACCCCAGGCAGGGGCGATGAGCGTGTGTGCCGCCAGATTGAGAACGTGAAGAAGCTTGTCAGCTTCGGCCTCCACGGAAACATGAGGAAGAAAACCGGCCGTCAGTGTGATGTAGGCCTGCTTTTTGCGCGGTCAGGTGAATATTTTGCGGTAGCGATGATGCAAGACGGAGCTACGGGGGAATGGGTGACGGCAGCCTCGAGCCGTATATAGAATTGGCAATCCACGGGCCAGATCCGATTGACAAGACTCGCTGAGTTTTCAAGCGACTACGGCTGGAACGATCACGGCGACAGTAATGAGCAGATGCATTCTGGATATGTTTGCAGACGGTTGGGGGGCGATTGAATTGACAGTAGGAAGTGGTCGCGTCGAGGTGAGGAACAGACTCATCCAGGAACCTAGCAAATTAATCAGCACCATGACGGATGGAGATAAGTATACGTACTCAGTGGGGATGCCTGCAATAGTTGTATTTAGGTTCTTATATATCGACGTCAAAGCTCGTTTGACGAACGATAATGTTGTGTAGGCTGCTACTCGCGCGGCTCGGAGACCGCCCACAAGGCTAGAGTCCATACCTGCTGATCTGGTTAGCTTTATAACATGGGTATACCGGTTATACTGACCGAATATGGACTGCAGAAACTTGTATAAGATCCTGGCTCTCTGCCTTTACAGGCGTCTCACTCGAGCCCTCAGTCTCCGCCTGCTTTCTCCTCCGGAGACCCCGCTCAGCTTGGTGGCGAGCCTCAGGACTGGCGTATATAGTCCCCGCCATCCGCTCGCGTCTAGCGAATATAGTGGTGGTGACGATGTTTGCTTGGTTCTTGAGATCCTCGACCGATTGCCATATCATAAGGCTGCGAAAGTCAGCAAAGTCAAGGAGAATACGCAAGCACCGACCATGACGGAGTATATCAAACAGTAGTTGAATGATGGAAAATGAAGCCCAGAAGCGCTAGGCCCTTGACCTCAGCCTAGAGCTCATCGTAAAGCTCGTCCAGAAGACTCCGCTCAGCTGAGAGCTGCGGCCACGCACGAAGACAGCTGTACGACAGCTAGGCGTCGACAGGCCACTCTGAGGAGCTTGACGCGGTAGAGGAACGTCCGCCGCCGGAGAGTGGGACGTATGGCTTCGTGGAGAAGCGATATATAAAGACAGAGCCGCGAGCGGAGCACGGTCGTTGCTGAATGTTTGCATTTTGTAGGAGTATATAAAAATGAGGACGAGTGATGTGTGGAGTTGGTGTTCGAGAGAGCGCCGCGGGGACATAAATGCAGTCTGGCGAGTCACAGTGCGGGGATTAATAATTTTCCGGCGGCGGGGGTGAGTTTTCGAGGAGGAACGACTCAGCCTTGCCTTCCCTTTTAGGAAATTACGGATGACAACATAGATATTCAGCATCGGACATCGAACGAGTTCTATGATGGCCCTTGAAACATTGACAACGTGCCTCACACGCTCTCTCCCACCCTATGATCACCCCATTCCATCATCACAGGCTCCTCTTCCGATCATCATTGCGCCCTCACGCCAAACCAGCACATACGGCCACAGGCCGCAGAAAGCACCAGTCCCCGTCTGCTCACTGAAGTTAACCTGCGGACTGATTGACTAGTAGTTGCGTGGGTGACCAGCAGCGAATCCCAATTGCTGTATGTTTTTTGCTTGATTTTTGTTTGTTTGGCTTCACTTCTGAGTTTAATCAGCGGCTACCCTACATAAGAAATACTAAGGCGATTAACATTCGAGACGCGTCAAATACCAGACTCCAAAATGAACTTCCCCAAGGCTCAATACCTAGAAGTATGAGGCGGAAGTAGGGTTACAGATAAGAACAGCGTGGTTGATCTTTTTTAAGCAATACAGCAACAACACAGAACACAATGAGGTTGAAAAAGCATCGTAACTCACAATCCTACCCAAGGCACCAAAAAAGCCGAAGCAGAATGCGCCGGCACGCATCAAGGCAGGAAAAGACATACCTCCCCAGTCTGGCCAGTGCAAAGTACCTACATACAGGCACCCCATTCGTCTCAACAGATGACTCGACCCAGTCCCCAACCTTGTTTCATTTGACATGCTGCCATTCCCACCCAAGCGGCCGTTTGCTCTCATCCCATGCCACATCCACAGCGCCAACCCCTCATGTACACCGCGTCCAGCAAGAACAAGCCAAACGTCGGCAGTCGGGCAAAGCCAAGCCAAAAACGCCCCGTTCTCAATGACAAGGAGACAGACAAATGCAACCCAACAAAACCGCACATCCGCTTCTGTGCCAGACTTCAGATTCTTCCCTTCCCAACCTCGCAATGACCCATACCCAGTTCAATGTCGCAGTATGGCAATAAAATGCTCAAACAGGAATAGTAAGAAGCGACACCTATCTGGCCACCCCACAGCCGTCCAGGTACCCGTGCAAAAAGCATCCAGGCGCCAACCACACCGCCAACCCCCGAGACCAAGGCAAAGCAAGCATGAACTGGGTATATCCGCATCTAACCACTATGCGCTCTAAGCAACAACTACGGCCCGTCAGCATCCGACAAGCCTGGACATCAAAATCGTCACACTGACCTTCATAGGATCCGTCTGATCAGCAGTGAGGAAAGAGGGAGAGTCCGCGCGCGTCATCTCCGTCTGCGCGCGCATCTCGAGCGACGGCCGGTGTGGTGAATCCGCTCCCGACCCGTCCGCCCCGAGGCTACCCCCATCCGACCCCAATGCCGACCCGCCGCCCCCGCTGCTGGTGCTCCCAGCCACTAGGTTAGGCCCTAGCGGCGCGTCAGCAGTTTCGGTACTCGAAGCCCGACCCTCATACTGCTGTTGCTCAAGGAGCGCGCCGCCCAGCGTGGCGCATTTGAGGATGGTTTGGATAAGTTGATTCTGCTTGAGGGGCTTGGAGAGGTATTCCTGTGGGACGTGTTAGTGGTTGATAAAAAAATATGAAGGTGAAAGACGAAGGGGATGAAACTCACGTCCATCTGTGCCCGCAGACACTTCTCACGGTCTCCCACCATCGCGTGCGCCGTCAGAGCGATGACTGGCGACCGCGGCAGTCCGTTCTCGCGTTCCCATTCGCGGATCTTGCCAGTGGCCTCGAACCCACCCATAACGGGCATCTGCACGTCCATAAGAATGACATCAAATCGGCGCTGCTTGATCGCCTCAAGTGCTTCAAGACCGTTGTTAGCAACCGTCACCTTGTGGTGGTACTTCTCGAGGATCTTGACCGCAAAGCGCTGGTTAACTGCGTTGTCCTCGACGAGCAGAATATTCAGCGATTTGCTGTTCTTGGACACCACGGGCGCGGCGCGACCCTCGAGGGCGGGGATCATGGCGTTACCCAGGTCGATGGCGAGGCATGGCGTCGTCATGTAGCTCGAAATGCCGTCCTCGAGCGCATTCTTGAAGCTGACCGTGATGTTGGGCGTCATCATGACGAGCGGCGTGTACTTGAACTTTTCGTAGTCGCGCAGCCGTTGCGCCGTCTCGTTGCAGTCAACGATGATGCAGTCGTACGCCTGGCGCTGCCCCGCTTCCGGCATCGGGATCGGTTCATCAGGTTTGATGACGTGAGGCAACAGGTCCAAAGCCTTGAGGTGCGACACGATCTCGTCGCTGCAGTTCGTGCGCCCACGGTCAATGAACAGCACCGGCCGACTCTTGTAGGGCGCCAGTTGTGGCACGATAGCGCTGAGGTCCGGATCCGCACGCCGCACTTTACATGTGAAGTGGAAGGTGCTGCCGACGCCGTACTCCGACTCTACCCACATCTCGCCGCCCATGAGATTGACGAGCCGCCGCGAGATGGACAGTCCTAGACCGGTGCCGCCGAAACGCCGCGTCATCGACCCATCCGCCTGTTGGAAGGTGTCGAAAATGAGGTTAAGCTTCTCGGCCTTGATGCCGATGCCCGTGTCTGAGACGGACAGCTTGATCATGTACTCGTCTGGTCTGCACTTGGCATCATCGATCATGCCGATGCGCACCTTGACCTCGCCATGCTCCGTAAACTTGATGGCGTTGCCGACCAGGTTCAAAATGATCTGGCGAAGGCGGAACGAGTCACCGACGACATAGTCCGGCACCCATTGGTCGACCTGGTACGCCAGGTTCAGGTTGCGGTCATTAGCACGCGTCGTCAGCGACTTGAGAGCGTTGAATACGGTGCCACGCAGAGAGAAGGCAATCTCTTCCATGACCATGCGGTTCGCCTCAATTTTCGAGATGTCGAGAATGTCGTCGATGATGGTGAGCAGCTGGTTCGCAAGATTGTGCACAATGGTCATCATCTCCCGCTGGTAGCTGGACAGCTCCGTGTCGAGCGACAGTTGCGTCATGCCGATGATGCCGTTCATTGGTGTACGGATCTCGTGACTCATGTTGGCAAGGAATTCGCTCTTCGTCTTGTTCGCGAGTTCGGCAGCCTCACGAGCCTGCGTGTTCTTCTCGATACTGTCACGCAGGTTGCTGATCATCTTATTGATTTTGCCCTTCAGTTCGCCCATCTCGCCGGACGCTTCGACTTGGATCGACGTGAATTTGCCTTCCATGGCCATAGTCGTGATTTCGCCGAAAGCGCGTACCTGGGCTGTCAAGTTCTGAGCCATCGTGTTGACGGACACCGTGATCTCGCGCCAGCGCCCAGAGATGCCGTCTACCGCCGCCTGGCCGCCCATCTTGCCCTCGACTCCCACCTCTCGTGCCACGCGCTTGACGGCAAGTGACCAGTCGTCAAGCCGGGCCACCATGTCGTTGATGGTGTCTTTGAGCAAGGCAATCTCGCCGCGTGCGTGCACCTCGACGCGGCGGCTCATGTCACCACGGGCGATTGCTTGCGTGACATCTGATATACTGCGCACCTGCGTGGTGAGGTTCTGAGCCATAGTGTTGACGTTGTCTAGAAAGTCAGTTTTGCAAATAGACCGAAGCAGAGGAAAGAGACTCACCCGTCAGGTCTTTCCACTTGCCATCTACCTGCTCAACGTGTGCCTGACCACCCAGGATACCTTCGGTACCGACCTCACGCGCGACCTTGCTGACTTCAAATGCAAAGGCGTTCAGCCGGTCCACCATGGTGTTGATGGTATTCTTTAGCGTCAGAATCTCGCCCTGAACGTCGGCCTGGACCTTCTTGGTCAAGTCGCCGTTGGCCACAGCTGTTGTCACCATCGCAATCTCGCGCACCTGCGTGGTCAGGTTCATGGACAGACAGTTCACCGAGTCGGTGAGGTCAGCCCATGTGCCCTCTACACCGTGTACGGTTGCCTGCCCGCCAAGTTTTCCTTCGGTGCCGACTTCGCGGGCGATTTTAGTGACTTCATGCGCAAACTGCTGCAGCCGGTCGACCATGGAGTTGATCGTTGTCTTGAGTTCGAGAATCTCGCCCTTGCAGTCGGCTTGCACTTTACGGTCCAGGTTGCCGCGGGCGACGGCGGTTGTCACTTCGGCTATATCTCGCACCTGTGTCGTGAGGTTCATGGCCATGGCGTTCACACTGATCGTGAGGTCGTTCCACATGCCCTGCACGCCGTCGATTTGCGCCTGACCGCCTAACACGCCCTCGGTGCCGACATCCCGCGCGACTCGCGTAACCTCGGTGGCGAACGAACGCAGCTGGTCCACCATGGTGTTGATCGTTTGCTGGAGCTCGAGGATCTCGCCCTTGGCGGGACGCTCGATCTTCTTGCGGAGATCGCCGTGTGCGACAGCAGTCGTGACTTCGGCAATTTCGCGCACCTGGTTCGTGAGGTTCTCGGCCATGAGGTTGACTAGGGATATCAGTACGGTTAGATAATGGTGGAGAGTGAATGCTACCGTTGTCCGTCAGCTCGGCCCAGATACCGCGCACATCGGGCACCACGGCCTGACCGCCGAGCCTGCCCTCTGTGCCGACCTCCTTCGCGAGCAGCGTCACCTGGGATGCAAATTCTTGCAGCTGGTCAATCATTTTGTTGGTCGTCTTCTTAAACGTGGCAATCTCGGGATCTAGCTCTTTTGCGTGGATGAGCACCTTCTTGCCGAGATCGCCGTTCGCCACGGCCGTGATGATAGTGCCAATCTCGCGGAGCGCCTTCTGGAACGCCAGGTTAGCTTGCTGATGCTTCGCAAACTCGCGCTTCAGGTTTCCGATGTCCTCGAGGCCGTGGTTGAAGGTGTTGTCCTGCATCTTCTTGAGCTGGTCGACCAGCGCGCTCAGCGTCTCGATCTTCTCGCGCTGTGACTTGATTTCCTCGGCCTGCTGGTTTACGTGGTCCTTGACGTAGCCGAGCTGCTCCTCGGTGAGTTGCGTCGTCGGCACTTCGTGGTTGTACGCATCCTCGGCGAGCCAGCTGTTGACCCAGTGCGTTCCGCGCTGCACCGTCGACGTCCGCCGGGGAACGACGGCCGTCTTGTTGGCAAAGGCATCGCGGGCGAGGTCTGAGGGGTAGCTAGGCGGGAGGAATGGCTCGTTCGGCGTGATGGGAAGTTGTGCAGCGCTAGCAGCCTTTTGCTCGAGAAGGTTGGTGCGTAGGATTAGTGCCGACAGCTCGCGGTGGAGGGCCTTTTTGCCTTCGGTGTCGGGGCCAGGAAGACAGAATGTAGGACTGTCGGTGGTTCCGTTGCCGTTACCATTGCCGTTTGCGTTGTAGTGGTTCTCCGGTCCCGGCTTTGCAATAGTCGACAGCAGGCCGGCAAGGGCGAGAAAAGTCTCGTCTTCTGGCACTGCAAATGCCATGGTGTGGGGATGTAGAGCGTCTGTGTTCAAGGGCTCATCTGCACCAGAGCGCAGTTAGAGTGTAAAGAGCGGAGAAAGGCGTGAACTGCACGATAGCGAAAACGGTAAGAGAGGAAAAGGCAGCTTCAGTAGTAAGGCGGATGTGAGGCAAAATCGTAGGGCGACGTGGGGCCGTCAGCTCCCAAGGCGGAAGGCGTCAATGATCGCCACGAGCCGTGGAATGTGGAATACTCTGATACGTAGCGAGGAAGTTCGAAATGCAGGGCAAGGTGTAGGTTAGGTATGGTGGTTGATGGAGGTGGGTGAGCAGAGAAGGAGTGACAACGATTTTGGTCTAAAGGCGGAGAACGAAGCGTAGAAGACCCAAGCAAAAGGCGGACAGGTGGGGGGGCCTTGGTATGGTTGCTAGCGGGTTGCGGTTGAGCTAGCGGGGAGGTTAGTGCGTGGCTTGAAGGGGCGCTATACGGTAAGCGGTATGCGTAGATGTTCGCAGGGCGGGGAGGCGGTAGGCGGTAGACGGGTAGGGTGTGGCCAGGGAGAAGGGGGGAGGGGGTTGAAGGGTTGTATTGAGGGGATCGGGAGGCGGACGTTTCGAGGACAGTGTCCGAACCAAGAAGTGGGAGGGTTGAATGGGAGGTGAGAGGTGGACTTTTGAGCCGAGCAAGGGATGAGGGAGGGACGGAGCGGGGAGGGGGTTAGAGCCGAAGGGATGATGGAGGGTTCAGGAGGAGGGCTTGGATGCTGCCAACGTGTAAGATGGCGATGGAAGAGGATGAGATTCGGACTGTGTTTGGGTGGTAGGATTGGGGGCACGGGGAGATGGGATGCGAGCCTGGGAAGGGATGTCTTGGGTTTGTGGGGGGGGGGGGGGGGGGGGGGGGGGGGAGAGGTGCAGCTACAGACAGACACAGTGAGAAAAGCGGCGCTCCTGTACAATATCAAGGCTTCAAGCACTCGGAATTCAGCACTCTAGGCCCTCAAAGCTTTCGGTGGGAGGAGGGGGTTCTGCAGGCGAGTTCGTGTGCCCGTTGGAGTCTGTGCGGGAGGCGATTGACTCCAAAATCCCTTTCGGATCATGCATCTCTTCGGCTCAGGACAGCCATCTCGGGGTCCCAGCAAGGATATATTGGATGGCTTTTTGGGGTTGTTTTCTGGACTGTCCAGTGAGAGCAGATGAAGTGTGTCAAGGAGTCACGCATATTATTGCCATCGATTGGGGCGACATTTGAGGGTGTGCAATGCAGGTAAACACGGCCTGACAGGTATACCCGTACGTACGCTGTGTGGTCGAGATTTGCAAGATGCTTGCTGAGGCTATTATTGAGGCTAGACTGGAGGAGGGTGCTCGTTCTTGCGCTTCTCTGAGTGTCTACTCCCTCGTCTTCCCCTCTACTGCACTTGACATACGGTACATGAAGCGCAAAATAAGAGCCAGTTCAATAATCAGTCAGCATCATCTTTCAACTGCTCTCCCAAAAAGATTCCTTATCCCCCCACCATTCCCCACCGCAAACCCGCCTTTCTTCTTCCCGCAGCCACTCACGTCTCTCCTTGACCCGAGGCAGCGGAGGAAAAGGGAAAGGGTGACGCCGCCTACGTCATCGCGCGCGTACCGTAGACATGCTTGAGTAACGCCCGGATCATATTAAACTTGGCGTACGAGCCTGTGTTGAGTACGCCCAAAGAAGGCGCGTCATTTCGCTCGCGAGTTTTCTCAGCCAGAATAATGAAAAGGAGAGAAGTGAAAGAGTGAGGAGAAAGATATTCCCCTATGGAGTAAAAAAAATCTAGAGCGGTTACCGTACTCTTGAAGACTGTGATGGCATCCCCCGATTCCTCACTACCTTCGTTCGCGTTCCTAGCACGTCCTTTGCCTCCCCAACGGACCACTCAACTCGCTTCTCCAGCGGCCCCCTTCACTGTCCCCGGCCTAGGTCACGCTCTCGCCCTGCCCGGCCCGCGATCGCCACCTTGACTTTCCCGCCTGAGCCTGCGGCAGACGCCCAGAGGGAAGGGTGTGCCGGTATGCGGTTTCCGGTCGAGGCCTGGCGCCTGTGCCGATCACTGCTCTTTCGGTCTGCCAGATATCACGGGCTATCTCGCAGGTTGCGCAATTCACCCCACCCGATATCGTGAATTTTGCCCCGTAGACTTCATCTCGACTTCATCCGATGAGCTCCGATGATTGCAACACCGGGGAATACTCCGTAATGCCCGGCGAACCAAAACGCCCGTGCCACACACTGCACGGTACGCGTAACACCCGCCAGCCCGCTTTCCGTGCTGCATAATAAATGAAAACGGCCGAGAGGCGTACAGCCGAAAACCCGTGCAAATCCCATTGCTCGACAATCTGTCCCATCGACGATTCCCATCCCCCGGCTGATCCTTGAACCCAGCCCATTGGTCACAGCTCGCCGATGAAAGCCACGCGCCGGTTTCATATCGCCATCGACGGCAAGGCTGCGAGCAAAGACCGCTGAGCGATCACATCTTTATTCAGATCCTTAGCCGGACATTCTAAACTTCGTGGACACCCTTAAATATCGATGACCGCTGTTGTGCCTCGCAGAGGGCTTTGACAACGCAGGTCGCAACGGGGGTTCGTCACAGTTTAAACACCAGGTGTGGTTGCGCACGAACGGATACGGAAGTGTGGTTGTTGGTCATCGAGGCGACGGGGTGAATTCTAGTCTAGTACTGTAGAACAGACGCAAAACACCACCGCGAAGAGCCTCGCGCCCCGCGTTTCGAAACGCGGCATGCTCTCTTGAGCTCGCTGCTTTTTGATGACGGAATTGATGCTTTTAATGCAAGGGTTGCTTGCTCCCATGTGAGGGGCGGAGTGCACTCCGCCCGCGTCGCAACTCCGCGCTGATCGCCCAAGACCCCATTTAGTGCTCCCGATCTATTCCCGAAAAATGTGCTCCCACGACATCGCATCAAACCCCTCACTTCCTCACCTTCCGGGCGTGTTTGACGAGATTCTCAATCACGCCTTCAAATGCCTCTTTCTCCTTGACTGCGCCCTCGCACCGTCCCTCCCAGAACCTAAGCACTTGCTGGGCCTTCTCCACGAGCTCGTTGAGTCGGCCAACGTGCTCACGCAGCTCCTCGTCGCTCATGCCGTCGAGCCGGGCGACCGTCGTGTCGCCAACGCGCGCTGCTTCGCCAAAATCGAGCTCTGGAGTCACGGCTTCGTCGCGTCGTCCCTTGCCCGTGCGCCGCTTCCCCGCTGTGCTGTCGACGCTGGCGCTTGAGTCGTTGGCCTCGCTGCGCAGTCGGGCTACGCTGTCGGTTGGGCGCTCGTCGGACGATGCGCGGGGCGAGCGGCCTTCGGTGGCGAGGTGAGTCGACGGCAGCACCAGCTTCTTCTGCTTGCTCGCCGGCAGAATCTCGTCCAAATCGACGGGCACTCCGAGTGACACGAGGAAGAGGCGCCGTATGCGTGATCGCAGCCAATTGGGCGGCGCGAGGGGTGGCGGTGCGAGCAGCTGCGTGTAGAGGGAGTGGCTGCGGTCTGATAGGAATATCTGTGGCGACGGCTGCGGCCCGTCCGATGGGGGAACGGCCTGGGGAAAAAGGTTTTCGAGGTAGGGCGCACACGCAGCTCTAATGTCCTCAAGGGTGCGTATCTCGCTGAAATCGAGGTTGGGCTTGGCGCGTTAGCACTTACGGGTAGCACATGCGCGGGCTTACAAGGCGAATGGGGGGCGGGCCCGGGGAATTCACAGAAACGTCTGCATTTGCTTCGGTACTGCCCTGAAAGTCATCAAACTCCCCAAAGTCCTCGATCTCCTGTCCCTCCTCGAACTCGTCAAAGTCGCCAAAGCCTTCCTCCTCGTCGTCGTTGTTTACTTGGGATCTAGATATCGACATGGTTGGCGATCCTACCCCGTCAATGGTTCGCTAATCACACGGGGGGGCAGCGTACCAGAGGCCTCAGAATCTGCCTTGACGACGACGTCGGGTACGGCATCCGCCTTGCGCAGCTCGTACGCCGCGGTGCCGGGCTCGTCGCCGTAGCTAGCCTCCTCAGGGTCGACCTTTTCAGCGACGATCTTGGGGATGGTGGCGGGAGTGGGGGGGCGGTCTTCGGGCCGCAGCCACGAGGCACTACGGCTGCGCTGACCGTCCGGAACAACCTCGATTTCGTCTGGAACAGCGTCCTGCTCGCGCATCTTGTAGGCGGCCGTACCAGGGATTTCGCCGTATGACGGAGCGTCGTCAATCCGTTCGACACGCGTTATGGGAATCGGGGACGGCGCCTTGGAGCGGTCAGGGCCCTTGTTGCCTTCGGAGGCGTCGGTGAAGTGCTCACTCTCGTCGGAAGAGGCTGCGGAAGTTAGTGAACTTTGGATCTCACGATGGTATGCCGGCTAACCGAGTTCGTGAGCACCGGGATCCTCAAGCTCGACGCTCTTGCGAGGAGGCTGCAGCTCGTCGACCATGGCGGTCTGCTGCGGGGTACGGGGGGGGGGTGGGAATCTGATGTTCGGGTGTCGGATCAAGGGGATAGGAGCTGCGATAGACGTCAAAATTCAAGTGGAACAGACAAGTTGCCCGTAGTAGTGGTACAGCCGAAGAAAGAAAGCTGAAAGGGTAAGTTTTAGGATGAGAGCAAAGGTGGCAGTGCAAGGAGTTTCGTGATGCCCCCCATCGATCGATGAAAGCGCACGGGCCGCAACCCCCAGACCGCCAATGCCAAGGCCGGGAGATGGATGATCCGCGAGTCTGGAGCCTGACCCCTGCGCGTCGCTCAGAAAACACCAACCAGCTCGTTGTTGAGTGACATTCCTCGCGCACTCGACATCCACACATCAAGATCGCGCAGAGCAACGCCCCTACACGCAAACCCATCATTCCGGTGCGCTCAGCAATTCCTCCATCCCCTCCCTTAACTCGCCGCCCCTTGCTAGTCTACAACACGCTGCGCAGCGTACGCGCCTCGCGTCCAGCATGTCATTCAACTTCGGCCAGACACCGGCGTCCTCAGGAGCTTCCACGTCCGGCGCGCCTGCAGCTTCCAGCCCCTTCGGCACAGCTTTCGGTGGGTCTTCGCAGGCTCCTTCAGGCGGTCTGTTCAGCACCGTGAAGCCTTCCACGAGCGGTCTCTTTGACATGACCAACAAGCCGGCGAGCCCCTTTGGCGCGCCCGCGACTGGCGGCGAACAGAAGGCGTCTCTCTTCGGCAACGCCGGCAGTGCATTTGGCGAGCAGAAGGCTCCTCTCTCGGGAACTGGTGCAAAGCCGTCGTTCGGGTTCCCGGGGCAAACAGCGGGTGAGAACGATAAGACACTGAAGCTGCCCACTCCGTCGCTCTTCGGTCAGAACACTGGATCCGGTTCGTCGGGCTTGTTCGGTGGAGCCGGGCAAGACAAGTCGGGAGCCACGACTCCTGCGAAACCTGCCTTCCAATTCGGCTCGACCACGCCCGCTGCGCCTCCTCCGAGCGGTACTCAGTCCGCTGGGATTTTCGGCACGAAGCCATCGGATCCGGCACAATCTGGCACAACTCAGGGACAGCCACAGAGCGCGCCGGCTACCACAGGTATTTTCGGGACGCCTGCTGGGAATTCGACGGCTGCACCTGCGAACAATCTCTTTGGTGCGAAGTCGGACACCACGTCAACGACTCCCGCACCGGCCGGCATGTTCGGTGGCCAGAATTCGGGCACACAGCAGAGTAGCACGCCGGCTTCTGCAGCCGGGGGCATCTTCGGCGCGAAGCCTCTCTTCGGCCAGACACAGGGCCAGCCAGCTATATCGGCTCCAGCTTCACAGTCTCTCTTCGGCCAGATGCAGGGTCAGCCTGCTACTTCGCAGCCGGCCGCCACCCAGGCTTCGCAGGCCGCGCAGACCCAGCCGCCTTCAGCGCCAGCCATGTTTGGCGGCGCTGGTTCACAGCCGTCGCTGTTTGCGAAGCCAACTCAGACCGAGGCGACCTCGGCGGCCCAGACATCGCAGGCCCCCGTCACGACAGCTGGTGCCAACATGTTCAGCGCCGCTGCCACCACGTCCCAGTCTGCTTCTAGGCCGCTTTTTGGGGGCGCTGCGGCGTCCAAGCCGGCTGAATCAACGGCTCCCGCCACTACCACGGCGTCTTCTGGGTTTTCGATGCTTGGCCAAACCGCCCCGAAGCCGGCTGCTTCCCTCTTCAGTGCCACTTCTCAACCTGCGAGCAGCGCATCCCAGCCTGCTGCGACCACTACGGCCACCACCACGGCACCCGCGAACACCACTTCGGCTGCTTCTACAGCCGCTCCTGCCGCCCCTACGGCCAATGCCGGCGGCCTGTTTGGTCCCAAACCCACGACAACCACTGCAGCCACAACTGCTCCCACTACCTCCGCGCCGAACGCCGTGGCCGCTACCAATCTCAATTCCTCTATTCAAGGTCCGGCTCCGCCTGCGGCGTCGCGTCTCAAGAACAAGTCGATGGACGAAATCCTCACGCGCTGGGCCTCGGACCTCTCGAAGCACCAGAAAGAGTTCCAGAAGCAGGCCGAGATCGTCTCTGCATGGGACCGCGTGCTCGTCGAGAACGCGGACAAGACAAGCAAGCTGTACACCAAAACGTTCAACGCTGAGCGCGAGGCGGCCGAGGTCGAGCGTCAGCTCAGTAGTGTTGAGGGCATGCAGGATGAGCTGGAGCAGTGGCTCGACCGGTATGAAAAGGAGGTTGACGACATGGTGCAGCGCGAGGGCTTGAGTGGCGAGGGCGTCTCGGGTATCGACCTCGATCGTGAGCGTACGTACAAGACGGCGGAGCGCCTCGCGGAGCGTCTCGAGGGGCTCAACAAGGACCTGGCGGACGTCGTTGAGGAGATCAACAACGTCAACGCGTCACTGAGCAAGTCGGGCGGCCCTGACGATCCGGTATGCGCATCTCACTCATTTACTGCTTATGCTAATCTTCACAGCTCTCGCAGGTGGTGCGCGTCCTCAACTCTCATCTGCAGCAGCTGCAAGTCATCGACATGGGCACATCGGAGCTGCAGGCCAAGGTGCAGTCAGCGCAGAAGGAGCAGAGCGCGACGGGAGGCACGAATGGATGGCACGGGATTGGGAACGATGCGACGGACGACTTTGTGCGCAGCATGAGGCGGTAGATGGGTTGACTATGAGCGGCTGGGAACAAGGACAGTAGGGCAACGTCTTGAGTCATAATCTGGGCTCTGGGCTCTCGAATACCCATCAGTGTACACTATGGGACGGCGAATAGAGGCGCACGGTTATGCAAAAGCTGATTGAGCTGGTTGAGCTGATGGTACAGTCATAGCAGAGTGTCTATCAATTTACATGGCAACAAGTACGGTGATCTAGTGCTTCTCGCCGCCCGATTCGCGTGTCAGGCCCTCGCTGGAGATGTTAGCCGCTGGTAAGACAAAGAATGGGAGACCAACATGTGCTTGTCCAGCTCTTCAATGTGCTTCTTCTGGGCGCTGAGCTTCTCACGGAGCAGCAAAAGCCTTGGGAGGAATGTCAGCATGCGAAATGACGGTTGAAGCTTGGCACGCACTTCTGCCTCTCCTCCTTGCGGATGTAGAATTCCTCGTTGGCTTTCTCGCGCGACGTGAAGGCATCACTGCGGGTCGTCAGTAACGAGTCCAGTGGCATATACCGCAATTGAGTCTGCAAAACTCACCCGGCCTTGATGCCGCCGGCACGCGAGGAACCCGAGCCGGTGTCGCCAGCGGCCATGGTGCGGGGAACGGTAGAGAAGGTGCGACGCAGGCCAGCGGTGCGCAGGACGCGGACGAGGCTGGAGGACTTGATGGCCGACATTGCGATGTCAGAATGTTGGTATGTTGGTGACTTGTGAGAACGAAATGAGAAGCGGAGGGAGGGGGTGTTTGTGAGCCGGGTTGAGGTCGGGAAAGCTCGCTATGGAGCTCTTTGGGGGAAACGAACGACATCACATCATGAGCCGAGCTTGGCATTTTACATGAGAGTAGAAAGGTCACGTGATAAAGAATCACGTGGATATTGCTATTCCGAGTATCAGGTGACAGCGTCCAAGGTCCAAAGGCCCAAAAGACGGCCAGCAAAGCCAAAGGTGGCAGTGGGTGGACCGTGCCCCCCAGTCACCCACCACCCGCTTCTGTGAGTCTCTCTTGGCCTCTTTCACTCCTCTTCTTCCCCTCCCCCTCGCTCTGCTTCTTCCCCCTCAAAACAAACCTCCTCCAGACTGATCGAATCCACTTCCAACACTGCACCCCCCCCCCGAAAACACCTCTTCACATCACCGGTTCTCGCTCCGAGCTCCTGAATCGTTTTCTCCCTCCCTTCACCCACCAGTTCTGCACCTTTCATCTCATTCCCAACTTCTCCGTCCATTGTGCTTAGTTTCGAAACCCCTCCAGGTACTGTGCTGTTCATCATCCCCTTTCGTCATCCTCCACACAGAACAACCCACACTTGCCCTGGGAAAAAAAGGACAGCGTCGTACCAGCTGCTGCATCACTGCTCAGTAGACGCTCTATCACCGCGCAAGCTTCGGCTTTATCTGCATGCTGCTTTGTGTGTGACATAGAGCGCTGCGAAACCGCCCGCCCTCCCCACCTTCCAAGCGCCAGTCTTGGGCCCGGTTGTTGGCGGTTGTTGGGGCTGTGCCCGGCGCCGCAATCACCACCCCTCCACCCCCTTGTGACGTCTCTGTCTGCGACTTGCAGCCTCTTCTCTTCCCCTCTTTTCCATCACTCTCTTCATCAACGCTATCCTCCACTACCTTCTACTGCCGCATCCTGCCACTTCCACTAACCCGTAACAGACCGTCACAATGGGCTACGAAGATTCGGTGTATCTGGCCAAGCTCGCCGAGCAGGCCGAGCGCTATGAAGGTATGTTCGTCTGTCGCACTTGACGCCAGCTTCTAAGCCGCGCAGAGATGGTTGAGAACATGAAGGTCGTCGCTTCGGCCGATCAAGAACTGTCCGTTGAGGAGCGTAACCTTCTGAGTGTGGCGTACAAGAACGTCATCGGCGCGCGTCGGGCGTCGTGGAGAATCGTCACGTCCATCGAGCAGAAAGAGGAGTCCAAGGGCAATGAGCAGCAGGTCACGCTCATCAAGGAATACCGTCAAAAGATCGAGGCCGAGCTCGCCAAGATCTGCGAGGACATTCTGGAGGTTTTGGACCAGCACTTGATCCCTTCGGCCCAGAGCGGCGAGTCGAAAGTGTTCTACCACAAGATGTGTGTCATATTTTATACGATGTGGCGGTGCTGACCTCTCCCTAGGAAGGGTGACTACCACCGCTACCTTGCCGAGTTTGCCATCGGCGACAAGCGCAAGGTGTCGGCGGACAAGTCGCTCGAGGCGTACAAGGCGGCCACCGAGGTTGCCCAGACGGACCTGGCGCCGACGCACCCGATCCGTCTCGGCCTTGCCCTGAACTTCTCGGTCTTCTACTACGAGATCCTAAACGCGCCCGACCAGGCGTGCCACCTTGCCAAGCAGGCGTTTGACGATGCGATTGCAGGTGTGTACTGTCGAAGGGTGATACAGCAGTGCTGACGTAACCAGAGCTGGACACTCTCAGTGAGGAGAGCTACAAGGACTCGACGCTCATTATGCAACTCCTGCGCGACAATCTTGTACGTTTTCGTTATATCCTTTGGCAAGCATATCTGACATAGCAGACTCTCTGGACGTCGTCTGAGGCCGAGCCCCCCGCTGAGGCCGCCCCCGAGCAGGCCAAGGAGCCGGCAGCTGAGGCCCCTGCGCCGGCGGCCGAGGAGCCTAAGGCCGAGTAGATTTGTTTCCCGGTTCGGTTCGGGTTGGCGTGACGCGCGGGTCTACACGGTCGGGAGTTGTTGATTGCGTTGAGAGTTTCTTTGCCGATTCCTGGGCGTCGTTGGCAGCATTGCGTTGCTGGACGTGGGGGAGGAGGAGGAAATACGGTTCTTCTGCTAAGATGCTTCCTTAGATCCAAGACGTTTAGCTCTGCGGTTCTGCCTGCACTGCCCATCTCCCCATTTCCCACGTAGCCCCATCCCCATCACCCTCTTACAATAAAATACAAGCCATTGTCTTTCCCAACTGTCAGTGTTACGGAGGCGCGGGTTAACGAGATGCCGCGGTGTGTGCACATCATACTAGCCAGATATTGAAGCAATGGTGCTATCGCATTTCGAAGTCCCAGTTCAGCTTGCAGTGTGTCACCCTGTTTGAGAGCGATACACAAGGCTGAACGTGCCTGCGGAACCATGAGACACGTTTCTCCATCGCTGCATCGCGCCTTCACCCAGCACTGCCTCCTGAACTGTTGTCGTTAATCTCCAACCCCTGTACCAGTTTTCTTCGCCGCACGAGTAACCTTAATCTTGTGGCTCACGAAAATGCAAATATCAGCCACAATCAATGAATTACTAGCCACTCCGCCGCTAACGTCATGACTCGGGACTCGATGGCCGTCAAGGTACCCAGTTGCTCCGCCACCTGTAACTGTCCTTGAGGTAGGTGGTTGGCGGCTTCTGTCGCGTCCGGCGATGATAACATCCCATTGTCGGGGAGCTTGACTGGGCCCCCAGACCGGGCCGTTCGGGTGTTCTACTGGCTTTTGGAAATTCGCCTACTACGAATTTGGCGGGAGTTGGATCGTTACCTGCATGATTGACGATTTGCACTCGATGGGCGTGCCTTCTACCGCTGGAGATTTCGTTGGAGTGCGATTTTCGGCGGCTTCAACGTTCGAAGGAAAAATAATCAAATCAATCAACCTCACAAGATCTTAACATCAAACCCCTGAAATATGGGTATCATCGAGTCTCAAGGTTGAATTCCGGCTACTCCGAAGACGATATCTCTACTAAATCCAGAGTGACACTTTGATTTAAGTTAAGGTTCACCTCAACACCACGGCAAGGATCAGGTACTTCCAAAAGAGGAAGGGCAGCAATTGATGATGATGCATTCCGTAACGTCTGGGCACAGCCATCGAGGCACGCTGGGTCGGGTGTCGTCCATATCATCCTTTCGTCGCCGGTGGAGCTCTCATTGACGTTGAGAGCTTGTGCATAATGCTGCGCTAGGCCGTGTTACCGGAGACCAACATCTCTTTGCCCTCTGTTCTCCTGGAAGACTGGAATAACGGCCTGTGATGGAAATGGGGTTCCGGCGCGGAGAGGGATTCAAGGTGATGGTATCCTAGTTTTTCAGGAGAACACGAAGTTTTAGTAGAATTCGCTCGCGGTACGGCAGACTACAAACTCTATTCACATTTCGAGTTGGGGTTCTTACAGTTCAAAATGATGAAGGCTCGCCGCGTGTCTTATTCCTCATGGATATGTCGAAGCATCGTCGGCTTTGCGTGAGGGGACGGTTATATGGCTGAGCGTATCGTGGGTATCATCTGGACTCCGAGTGAGGGCGCTGCGAAGTGAGCGGAGCAAAGACTATGGGAGGGGAGGAGAGCGAAGGAAAATTCCACATGACGCTCCATGAGCCTATCCAACTCCACGATCCTGTGTGAGCCCACCATCCCAGCCGAGTCCACGATCCCATCCAAGACCATGATCCCATCCGAGATCAGGATCCCATCTGACTCTACGACGCTCTCAGAGTCCAAGATCCTTTCCGGCTCCACGCTATCAAGCCGATCAACATCCCTCCAGCCTCTGTTCACTCAGCATTCCGCGTCACTTCTCCCCAGCTCCCTCGATGACATTGTCCAGCATTGCTCCAACATCCGAGATGGCTTTGGGCATCTTCAGAGTCAGTGACAGGGCTTGGAGCGAGGGTGATTAGAGCTGGAGGATGCGAGGTTGATCATAGTCAGGAGCTTGCGAGGTTGATCAGAGTCCGAAGCATGCACCATGCTAGACGAAGCTTTCCAATCGCCAGTGCCAGTATTGGACTGACTTCTTCGGCGGAGGTGAGGGGTGATCGGGTTCGGTTCCCACCGATAATGTCCGAGAGAGGGATGAGTTGGAGCTTGGAAGCAGGGGACGGATGGCAGCGAGAGCCTCTTCAACAATCAGCATGGCTCCCAGAGGGTCACCTGCGAGTTAACGGAAGACAGTAGGCGCGGTCGGGGTGACGGGGAGACGATGCCCGCTCTGGTAGAGTACGCGCCATCGGAGTATTCCTCTTGGTAAACATGAGTTGGCTTCTTGCCCTAACTTGTCAGCTTTGAATGTTCCGCTCTCCAGGTGGATCGGCCATTATCCCAAAGCGGAATAAAACTCCGACGGACCCAAAGTAAACTTCCCCTCGTGCCACCGAGCTGTCTCGACTTACATGCGTGTACATAGTGATTCGCTGCCGCCAAATCAGAATGCAAGGTTCAAAGACATTTCAAGAATTTTGAGCGGCTGTGTTGTCTTTATACTCCGCCAAGCCGCTCAACCTGATTTCAAGTACCGGCGCTTGCAGAGCGGTGATGCCTCTGTAGCAGGGTGCTCCGGAGGACGGTCGCCATAACAGCCGTGTGGGTTAGGGCTTGGGCGCGGGGGTTCAACTAAGTGTGCGACTTGCCAGCGGCTTGTGCCGTTGGATGGTCGACAGAAGGACCGGCACCGTCTTGCTATCATTGAGGCTAAATTGTGAGAAATGTCTATTAGGCTGGGGGTAAGTTGAAGGAGTTACGGGAGTATGCGTCATGGCGCGGGTCCTGCATGACAGGGAAAGTGACGTCGTGCGATGCCCAAAATTTGGACACCGGACATGGCGAAAAGAAGGTCCAACCAGTACTCAAAATCCTCGCCATATGCCGCTGATTCCGCGCCTGGAGTTTTTTGTATGCCACGTTTTGCTGCTTGCGATGCCCGGGACAGATGGATATTCTCGACTTAGAACAAGACCGTGGACTTAACCTTTGAAGCCACTTTCTAGACTTCATTACCCGCCGGTTCCGATGCAATAAGGATCAGCACGCGGAGTCATGAACTCATCATAAAAGCAAGAAACCCACATATCCAGGCTGTTTCGCCACTTGAACCATCAGGTTCACTTGGCTCCAGAGCTCAGAGGTAGCAACCATTGATGCGTGGTCGACCATCGATGCACATTTACCTCGTGGCGATACTGGTGATCGGTGGTTCCTGGAGATGCCGAGAGCTTAGACGACACGTTGGGGGGGATGGAGGTGTGAGAAATGATGCAAAATTCGAAAATAAGCTGTGATGCATTCACGCCCTAGGGTCCCAGTCAGCAATGCCTGGATTATCAGGATCACTCTACCTCTCCAGTCGGGAACGACCAGCGATGAGGAGCTTGCGAGTAGCTGCGGTCCACAATCTGAGAGCGAAGGACGTCTGCTCAAAACTTCTCTGAAGGTGCCAAGTGCCAATGGAGGAGTATGACTGTGCAGGCTTCGACGACTGACACCCCAGGGCGGCAGACACGGAGCCGCGAAGTTCAATGCCTGCTCGGCCCGCATAGTAGCCGTCGGGATATTCCCGTTCCCGAATGCCACGCCGTCTCGGAAGGGTCCCGGTAACGGAGCTCTGAAAGATGCGCGCGCTCGCTGGTTGGTAGGTTACGGAGGTCGTACAGCAAGGGAGGCGACGGGATTATCTAGTGGGTGCGACCACCCGCTCATTGAAGCAGGCGAGGTTGGGGTCTCGGTGGTGGTGATGTCGGTTGTGAATCCAGCGGTGAACCCAGTGGTGATGGCGGCGTGGGCGGCTGAGTGATATGCTCGCGATTGGGGCGGGCATTTGGTGTGATGGTTTGCGGAATTACTACCGCAGTATCCACAGCTCACGCTCGTATGTGGGTTGACAAGATGCGGCGGCAAGCGACAGACCTGCGCGGTGATCACTGAAGCGGTTACGTGATGGCGTACTCCGGCGTCTGGGCTTATCAGATGGAGATGAAGAAAAGCGGGCAGGCCCATAGTTTTTGTACGATCTACAACCTATGTTGGCCAGGCGGAGGTTTACTCCGTGTGTTGTTGCTGGGGTACTGTGTAGCTAGGGGAGAGGGAAGTTGGCAGGTTGGTACCCTACCGGTAGTATGCGAGATACCAGTGGGCCCTGGTTCAACGGCGGATCTTCCGGACCTATAATTTGTTGTTCGAGATAACCTTACGCTCGTGGGCCGACCTTCGAGATGAAGATTGGGATCCTAGCCACCGCGCCGCGCCTGTCCATCTCCACCCGTTCAAGCGCCCGTTTCGCCTCCTCACCCTCTAAAAAAGGTTCGCCATACCACCCCGCCGCAGCCCAAAGGTGCAGGAAGAAGCAGGGTAGTGAGGCACGGCGCGCGGGGTCTTTTGTGTTCCCCATGCCTCTCTTTTTCCACACCCACACCCGAGACCCGAAGGTGCACGCGCGTGGTCGCGCTTCACGCCGCAGCCGATCGTATGGGCCCTGTCTGGTGTCTGTGAGACCTCGAGTCGGAAGCGCGTCGTTTGGAGCCGACACGGCGCAGGCGGCGGCGGGCGGCCATATGTGTGGGTTCTATGGTAAATCGTCCCCGGGCCACTGGTGTCTGCAGGGCGCAGGAGGACGGCGATCGGCGGTGGCGCTAATGCGCGGGGTCCAAGGTGCACGGCGGGCCCACCAGTGAGAGGGCATGACGACATGCAGGCTACGGCTGGCGATGCAAGTATCAGACCATGAGGGGGACTGGGGGGTAGGAGGGGACGGCCACGCAGTTTGCGGAGCTTTCTAGATGCGAGCCTCGTGGCTATGAGGGCGTCCGATGTGGTGGGTTTTATCTGGGAATTGGATATTCAATGCCGCGTGGGTGGTGACGAAGGCAGGGAATGGCGATACGCAACGTAGGCGTGGTGGGATTCTCGCTTCACCTCTGACGCATGCTGGATCATAGTCTTTCGAAGCGAAGCTTGTACTACTATTCTATTCCGCACAATCGTCCTGCGACGGTAAGCTGCGGTAGAGTGACTTACTCGGCCTTCGCACTCCATTGTCGCAAGCTTCAACATTGATTTAAGGCGGGAATGGCGATCTTCTTGGGCTGTTACAAGTCTTACGTCATGATGGCTAATGATGGGAAGGATCTGCGAGGAAGTTGCTTGTCTTTGACTCTGCTTAGGGATTGCTTGGACGAGAGACTGGACGGAGAAGGCACGTATTCGCGATGAGCGGTGTCGGGAGAAGATGCTCAATGCAGAGAAAAAGCGTAGGTACCTGCTGTACTGGTACATACAGCCATAAATCGCATAATGGAGATGCATATGTGAGTGTGATAGAGATGGAGGCCCCGGTCAAAGCTAAAGAGCATAAATCAGGCACGATAGTCATCTGCCTTCGCCGCCTTCCCAAAATGGGTATCGGCTTCAGCTTCAGCTTCCCGCGCGTCCCCGGACCGGATGAGCGAAGCCTTGGACTTTTGAGCATCAAAATGTCCATCTTTTGTTTGTTTGCGGTGAGAGCCTTGAGCTTATTCGTCTCGTCGTATCCTTAATCCACAGGGTACAGTGCTAGGAGAAAACCGGACGCTTGAGCTATCGTCCGTTCTTGTTACTGTACTCCTCTTGTGCCTCTCTCCCTAAATCCCATAAGCCTCTTTTCGGCTCAAGGCGATTCTACCCCCACACCCAGGGTCGCGACTATTGCTATCACGATACGACCACTGCACCTCCACATCCATATCCACTCACTTCTCCCCTCCCCCCACCATTTCCCACCGCTCCCACTAGCAGCATCATTGTGTCTCCTGCATACATCCGTAGAAAAATCACACCACCTTATTCTTCGACGTCTCTACCGACGCCGCTCCTCTCAATTTTGGACATACCTCAACAACCTCTTCTCACCACTTCATTCTCTGTTCCTCAGTCGTCATCCTTCACAAATACCCTACACCGCACAGCCTTCTGTCTCATACCTATCTCTCTGCGACCCCTTCCATCCCCGCATTCCCAAAAAGATCGCCTCCCAAAGCCAGCCACCCCAGTTACTGCCCACCACCCACATCCCCCCCCCCAGACGTCACAGCGCAAATCTGGTAGAGGATAATCCTTTAGCCTCTCAGGTCACCCCCTTCCTTCAAAACTCCCACCACCTCCCAGAGGTTATGCCGTACGGTACCCACCCCCATGTCCACCGGTAACCCGCCACGCTTCGCAACTCTCGCGGCCTTATTGACCACCTCCCCACCGAAATACAGTAGCTCGTCATCAGGGTCTCCGTCTGCAACTGCCACTACTCACATTAAACCCTTTAGCGGTTTCCCACGCCTTGACGCTTGACGGCCCCCCTCCCGGTCAAATTCCACCCGCCTGCAGTTAAACTGGACATCTTGAACTGGTTCCGAATTCCGAATCCAGCGCATCACACCCTCTTCTTCTACGACTTGTCCCGCGTGGCCCCCGAACGCTAAAGACTAGCATACCACACCAACAAACCTTCACCCCCGACCGTCCGAGCCCTTCCCCGCCCAACAAGCGAAAGAGTGGCTGAAATACATCACGCAAACCACAGCTTTCTAGTCAGGGTCCAGCACTGCAGCTTTTCCAAAACGTACCACGGCCGTCATACATCTTGACGCTGGCTCCTCCGTCACTCTCCACACGAGGCGTCTACGCCCACCCAAAATAGCTTCATGCTTACTCTGAGCCTGCCCACCCTGCCGACCTCCTCAATGCCCAGAGCACACGCCGTGCCGCGCCGTGGCCAGCTGCGCTCCGAATCGACGGAGTATGGCGGCAGCTCGGAGTCGTCGTCCGGCAGCGAGGGTGAGCGAGGAAACGCCGCCCGAGGACAACGGCCACGGTTGCACTCGCGAAAGTCAAGTGGGACTATAATTGTCCCGCGGGACGCCGCTACCGAGTTGATTGAAGAGCACTACGACGAGAATGACGCGCGGACTATGAGTCCGCGGCGGAGTAGTGAAGAGGTGGACCGTTTGGAGGAGGGCGCGCGACAGGCTCTAATAGAGTACGTGGATCTGTCTGTCTATCTTTCAAGCTTACTGACAAGCCAGGCAAGCGAAGGCGTTGCAACAGAGCCTCCTGCAGCTTGTGGACCGCGTCGAGTCGGTCAAATCGGAGCACGAGAAGCTCGAAGGCGGGAACCGCTTCCTGCAATCGTACGTCTCCTCACGTCTACGTATACCTCCGCTGACCATCTAGGTACATTGGCGAGCTCATGCAGACGAGCAAAATCACATCGGCTGGCCCGCCGAAGGGTAAAGGCAAAGGGCGAATGGCCAAGTGAGGGTACGATGCGTCGTAGAAGGATTTGGTCCGGATCGACTTTAGAGCCGCCTCATCGGCAATTGGCATCACGGCGCCGCGCACGATCAGATAATGGTCACGGTCTCGCAAAGTTAGCATCATCGCTACTAGCATGGATGGCGTTTCTCTGCATGTGCGGCGCTGGTGTCACGTTTTCGCCTTTCATTCGGTAGCATTGGGCGTAACGGAGTTGGGTTGGGCGTCTTCGCATGGAGGCGTTGAGTGGTATCTCAGCGATCGCGGTAAAATTTCACAGCTGGTGGGGAAGATTGGGAAAATTGTGCTGTACATGATGGCGATGGTTCATTGATTATTCCTAGCGGCCAGTGGTTTAGACGACCGCGTAGCGTGAGGCGCTTGGGCATAGGATGGCCGGATTCTGTTCATAATATTAAAAGATACCAGCGAACGAAATGACCGCGCAAGGGGCGCACGCCTTGAATTCTCCGCTGGGGTGGCTTCGTGTTCTCCATTTACTGCTAAGGTACGAGGTCGAAGGTACGAATACTTAGAGGAGAGACCAGAGTAGTCAGCGGGTAGCTGGGAGGCTGGCCGAGCTGGTACGTCGGTGCGAGTACCGCAGGCGCAAATTGCGCAGATGATGGACTGTGTGGGAGGCGGGGTATTAGGCCAGAGTGGGGATGTCGGTGTCAGAGTACGCATCTACTTAGTGAGATCTTCACATGGAGCGAGTGAGGGTGGGTGTAGAAAAGGATCCAGGATTGGCCGTGTCGACCGCGGGCAGGTCGGAGGCCTCGGAGATACTCGGTACAGTCTGACAAGTACCCTACGTAATACTGTACGGTGGTGGGTATCTCGCGGCAGGCGGCTGGCACTGTTCAACGGTAGCAAGTTCTAGCAAGTTTTGCTGCCGGAGCATACGGAGCGACCACTATTTCTACGGATGTACCTGATAGAAATTCGGCCACGAAAATGAGGTGCAAGTGAGGCTGAGCTGTGGCGATGTCGTACATCCCGTGAAGCTCTCCGTTCCCGTGCCACTCCCTGGTTGCTCATTCAGCAGCACTGACGCAGGTGGTCGGCAGACGTGCGTCATTCGCACAACACTACCTTGCAGCGGAATGGGCAACTGCAACACAGCACCATGTCAAATTATTTTGTCGCCACTAAGCGGTCTTCTTGACGCGTCACTGCATGGCTTACCTACGACAATAGAATCCCGAGCTGTGCCTGACTGCGCTGCCTCCGTGCTGCGTCTTGAGGGGGGGCGAGCTGCGTTTCAGTGCCGTTGCGCCCGTGGCGCTGGAGGTGAGCGCCCGCCTGAACACTCTTCAGCGCGTCCGTCGATCTTGACACTCTGGACTTCAGCGTCGCCATGTCCATTATCAGCTCGCTCGCGCGCGCCGTGCGCTCTGAGACGTCATCACCGGACAACGTGGAGGAATCTCTATATGCGGAAAAGTACCTGCTGCGCGTCACAGCGGGCCCATCCTATGACCCTACGACACACAAGCCGGTCTTCGTCAACACGAACCGTACGACATGCTTTGAGAACGAGTTCATGACCACGCAGGTCAAGGTGCGCATTCGCGAGTACCGTGGGCTGCCACGTGGTTCGCGCGCACATAGCGACTACTTTGACGACCCAGGCCATAAGCGCGACCGATACAGCATCAGCTTCTCATTTGTTCCGAAACAGGACCTTGAGAGCTTGCATACGGTGTGGGGGAACGATTTCGACCACCCCGTACGTGACCGCCTGCCGCCGGGGTTCAACATGGCTGTGCGCATAGTGAAGGAGTTTATCGATCCCGGCATTGAGTGCGACGCGTATGCGGATGAACCGTGGCTGTACGGTCCGAGCCTGTCGTGCTGGTTTGCGATGCGGATTGGGGAGATTGGAGCGGAGCTGGCGCCGCTCGATGATGAGAGGCCGTTGGAGGAGGGGGCGGATGGGAGGTGAGTCGGTGAATACGATATCGCGACGTTAAGCTTATGAAATAGCGGGGAGCACGTGCGCGCGCGGCTGGGGCTACCGCACCAGCAACACAAGCGGCGGAAGCACTTCCTGTCGGCCAAGAACCGCGAAACCTTTGCGTTTGAGAAGGGCCGCGTCTACCATGGCGACTTTTTCAACCCGTACATCGACTTCAACAGTACGTTTGATAGAGTGAATGTGGATCAAGCTCACGCTAGCAGAGTTCGCGCTGCGTTTGCCCGGCTTTTCTATCGGCGTGATTCGTTATATCGGCGACAAGACGCACAACCTGCGCTACGTGTTTAAGAACCGCGCGACGGGTGAGGTCTACTTCGTGGTTGTGTTCACATTGCTCTTCGGCGATGATGTGCAAAAGGCGGTGGATGAGGACCTTGTTCGGCACCAGGCAGAGATGGACGCCGAGACGCGCGTCCGGGAACAAACGGGTGCAGCAGTACCCACGCCGCCGGAGTCCATCGGCTCAGATGACTTCTCAACGAAGGAATTTTCGGTCAAGGGTGCCGGCTTGGGGTAAGATCGGCTACGCTGGGATTAGCACACCGGCCCGCTTTCGGTGTTTCAGGGCTGCCGATCACCATAATGGGGCCGCAACTAGCTGGATGATCACGGTGGTGGTTATTATGAGACCCTGAGATTAACCGTCGGCAAGCGGCAACTGGGCCGAGGAGACGAGCATGGTGACGTTGAGGGATGAGGATACTGGCAATGCACCGCCACATATATGTGGCTCGAGATATCATGCTTGGCGCGTGGCGCGTGGCTGAAACAGCACTTCGATGATGTACCCTGATAGAATAGCTTCACAACCACAACGCCTGTACCTCTTTATATCCATCTCTGCCATCCACTGTCGCCTGAATTGTTGATTACGTACGGCTTCGTACCGCGACCGCTTCCCTACAGAGACACGCCGCACGGCGGTGCAGTAGCCTATTGGCGCCGTCATGTTGATCTCCAGTATGGCGCGCCTTGACCACACCAAGCAACGCTGACGATCCCAGCCGAAGAACTGCTCGAACAGGCGACCATAGATGGCTCGTTTCCACCGTGAGTTACACGACAATAATTCCGCAGTGCTGACTATCTCAGCGAGGAATGGCCACACGTCCTGGGCGAGGTACTCGATGAGATTGAGCTGGTGAGGCAGACAACAGTTGCAATGCTTCAACCTCTGACACTGCATAGATCGTGCGCAACAAATTTCCCGCCCCTGAACTCCTCCCAAGGCCGCCTGTCGTCCCGTCACAAGGGCCCCGCGAAGAAGTGACCGTGTCATCAAGCCAGCTGACGACGAGCATCGACTCACAAGCAACGAACAAAGAGAATGCGCCCCCTCCAGCACGCCCACCCATACCCACATTCTCGGCCGGGCAGTCTCGCGCCCCGGATACAGACTATCGCCCGGAGCCGCCGCACTCAGCCGAGCTAACTCGGCTCCTAGCGTCCATAACCGACACTTTGCGCGACAACTTCCCTACCCATCCGCCACACACGGTGCAGCGCCTCGCCGAGCTCGTCCTACGCCCGAAGCAGCACTACCGCTTCCTCCCGCCATATTTGCGCGCGCTCGATCGCGTCATCAACGTCTCGAGTAATACGGCAGCGTTTCCGATTCCCGGCGCTTCTCTGCCGAGTACGATAACGCTGAACGGCTTCCTCGGCGCGTCGTTCGACGCTACGCCTGCGCTCGGGAGTGATGAGTCCCTCGGCGGTGCGCTGCTTACGCCTATTCCATGGCTCTCCCGCTCACCGGCCAGCAGTTCCGATCGTGACTTGCGGTCTGACAGCGTGGACGCGGGGGAGCTGAACGGTATAAACGGCGAGGGCCGCATCGAGACTGTCAGCGTGGTCAATGGTGTGATGGCGCCAGTGGATACAGCGATGACGACAGAGCTCGCGCTGCGTGCTGAGGGCGCGGTCACGCAGGGCGAGTTGATAAGGCAGGAGCAGGAGGCGGGCGTGGTACGTCGCGTGGATGATGAGATGGGCGGCTTGGAGGAAGAGGAACCACATGCACGCGGGCCGCCAGAGATTGATGCCGTCGATACGGGGCCGCAGAGGCCGCCGCATGCACTGGACTTGGATGCTGCAGTGGGGAGATCAAGGCGCGAGGGGAGCGTAGATCGGGAGTTGGCGCCAGTGGTGGCGGGGCAGGGGGAGGTGGGTATGGGTGGTATGGATGGTGCAGGAAGCGAGGAAAAGGGAGACGATAAGAAGGATGAGGAGGACAAGAAACATGCGGAAGAGAAGCAGGAGGTGAGGCAGGAGACGAAGGCGGCGGAGGATGCGGAGGAAGTGGAGGTGAAAGAGGAGGCCAGTAAGGACGATGCCATAAAGGATGAGAATGCTACGGACGGCAAGTAACGGTTTGATGCTTGAGATACCTTAATGCAGAATTGACGCAACGGCAGCTGAATTTGAATACTGTGTACAAGACTAGAGACGAAACGACTGCGGGGACTGCGCCAGCTGCCGATAACTGTCCTCCCTGAAGTCATCCTTGATAACCGCGCTCAGTGCCTGCTGGAAATTCATCAGCTTGCGCCCCTCGGGCGTGTAACGCGGCCAGTCAATCAGCCCGTCGCGGATAGCATTCGGGTCCAGATGGTTGATGAACGAGATGTAATACGTCTCCATCGCCGCCGCGGGCAGCGGCCACGGGATCCCGCCGTAGAACAGTTCGAGAATGTCGCTCCCATGGAAGGTGCCAAGCACCGCCGTGCCATACAGGTACGTCGACAGATACGACCACGCGGGGATATTATTCGCCACAGCCGCCAGATACACCCGTCGACTCAACGTGAAGGTCAGGTCGCCGAGAATCGCAGCCACGCGCTTGAACCCCGGGTATATCTCGTTCGTAAGCGCGGTGTTGTACGGCGAGCCCGCACCGGGATCGCGCGGGTACGTTTTCACCAGCGCTGCGATTTGCGCGGGTGTCGCGTCCCAAAACATGCTGGCGAGGTATGCCTCGAGCTTGGATGTCGTGGTTACGTTGCTAAGCGTCAGGGTAAACAGTGTTCCCTCGTCCTGCTGGTCGCCAACAATGATGGGAACCCGCGCATAGCGTCCCTCCACGATCGCAACCTCAGGCGACACGTTGTAGAACCCGTCCGCCGGGTCCGGGCGCGGCAAGTACGCCAGATCAACGCTGCGGTAGCTGAATACCGCCGGCACGGAATCCACCGCGTTCACGAACGCGCCGTAACTGAGTCCGCGCAGGCACTCGAGCCCGTCGACTGCTTTCGCGCATCCCGCCGCCCGCAGCACACTGTCATACACGGCCTGCGGCTTCGGGTGGCTGACGTTCTGCGTCGGCGCCACGGCGCCGGAATTCATGATCGCGCCGCGGAACAGGGCTTTCCCGTTGCGCGTGTGGTCGCCGCCGTTGATGACCGTGTGGTCGAAGACGGACAGCGCGCCCGCCGATTCGCCCCATATCACCACACGGTCCGGATCGCCGCCGAAGGACGCAATGTTGTCCTGTACCCACTCGAGCGCGGCACGCTGGTCCCGCAGACCCAGATTCGAGGCTCCGGCACGAGAGACGGCGGCGCCGGGCAGGAAGCCGAAGCCGCCGAGGCGGTAGTTTGCTGCGACGAATAGGACGGGTTGCTTGAGGGCTTTGGCGCGGGTTAGCAGTGAGGTTGCGTCGTAGCTGTTCGTTGAGCCGGTTGCGAAGGCGCCGCCATAGAGCCAGAATACGACGGGTAATTTGGCGCTGGACCGTGTGCCGGCTGGCCGCTGGATGGAGAGGGTGAGGCAGTCTTCGCCCGCGTTGGCGATGACTTGTCCGAAGGGGGTGCTTTTGTAGAGGCTTGCGACTTCGGCGGGGAGGGACTTAGTGTCGACTTGGCTACTGAACTGGGGGCAGGCTCGGGGCGATGGGTCTGAGGCAAAGGTACCCAGATTCCGCGATATGGGTACGGGAGGACGGAGGCGTAGCGGCCCGACGGGGGGTTCGGCGAAGGGGATGCCTTTGAAGGTCTCAGTTAGGCCGAGGGTGAGGCCTAGCACCGTGCCGTGGGCGTAGGTTACGGATGTGATGGTGCTGGCGTTCGCCTGGCGGGTGACAAGGGCCGCGGCGGGGAGGGTGAGGGCGAAGGCGAGCAGTATTAGGGATGTTATTGAATGCATAATGAGCGTCTGTATCGCATGAATGATGCCCGGCAGATGGGCCACTTCTTAAGATGCCCGCTATGGGCCTGTGGGGTGGCCCACGATCTAGCCATGTGCCACACCATGTGTGATGCCATCCAATGCCATCCAATGCCATGTGCCACGCAATCGGGAAGGTATAAGACAAGTGTGACCTGGGAATAGCATCGCAACCCGGTCGTGGTTCGCATACAGGAAGGCGAAGAACATAGGATGGAGAGCAGTCGCGAGGCTAACCGGAGAGGGCAACTGGGGTCGGCCTGCCTCACGGTGGCCGTCAGTGATCGGAGCCGGGATGGTCGCGCGTTTGCGATCCTGGGACCTGGATAGGCCGATGCGGATCGCGATGGACGCTGGGGCCAAATTGGGCCGGGTATCGAACCGAATGCACGTATAGATCCAAATCCCAGTCATAGTAAAAGAGGAAGCCGACAAGACCTATACACGAGGCCACACCAAATGAAATTCGGATACGATCTAGTTCTGCGCCTATTCGCTCTCGTCTCCTTCGTCATCACTCTCACTCTCGGTATGCACAGCCTCGGCGTCCGCCTGGCTCGCGTCGGGCCGCCGCTTCTTCTCCTCCGCCCGCCGACCCTCGTCTACGAGCCGCGCCTTTTCCTCGCGTGTCTTGCGTTGCCCGACAACGAAGGCACCCAACGGCGTCGACTCCCACGCGTCCTCCTTTAGAAAGCTCTCGACCCCGGCACGGTTATTGGGCGCAAAGTCGACCCGCGCGCGGCGCTCCTCGATCCACGCCGAATTTGCCTCCACCTTCTGCACTACCAGCGCGATGGCGGCGTTGATCTTGCCGTTTTTGTTGCCTGTTGTCTTGTGACCAACCTCCTTCAGCCAGCGACGCAGTAGCACCACGATGGGCAGCACGAGCTCCGGGAACGAAATCGATTTGCACCACAGGACAAGAAACTCCGAGTACAGCTCCGCCACCTGCTCGCCGAGCCCGTCCTGATACGTGCGCGTACGCAGGTAGGACTTGGGCACGCGGATGGCGGTCGTAAAGTCGACGGCCTTGAGCGTGCTCGCCTTGGGCGCCTTTCTGAGCTCGGCCGAGTTCAGCACCTCGTAGAGGGCCGGCGCGAGCGGGATGTACGTTGTAGTCGCGAGTGAGAGTCGGCACAGCGCGCGCGCCAGCTGGAAGCGCAGTGGAAAGTACTGTGCCGTCGGGATCAAGCGCATCGCACCGAGTGTAACCTGCACAGTTGGGTAGATGAGCGGGCGCAGCGGCGACTGCTTGCCGGTCTCGGCCTCACGCAACGTCGCGCAATGCTGCGCGAGCACGCGCGACCAGAAGTCGAGGCTATGGACGAACTGCCAGTTGTAGATGGTTTTGTAGCTTTCTCGCGTGGGGTTTGTGATGCTGGAGCGCAGGTGGATGGCGAGCTGACGGATGAAGGAGAAGCCAGTGGTGTAGCCGACGTTGGCGTCGAGACCCCAGAGCTCGGCGGCCGAGTTCTTCATCAGGTTGATCGCCTGGATTGTATGGACGGTCGTGTTGCGGCTGCCCTTGACGAGTCCCTGATACGTCGCTTTGAGGACCGCCTCGCGGATGCCGGGATCTCCGATCACGACGAGCTTGCGCAGGACCAGAAATGCGGCGATGCGGGCCGCCTCAGTGCTGGAGCCTGACGACCAGACGTTGACGACAAGCTTGGTGAAGTCGCGGATTATCTTCTTGAACGAGAGGATGTACGGGAGGAGGGGGAGGACGGAGGTCAGGGTGAGGCGGAGGGTGGCATCGTCGGCAAGGCCTTCGAGCAGCGCCTGGACGGAAAGGATATAGGATTTGAGAATAGGAGTGAGTGTGCGGTACTTTTTGGAGTCGGTGTTGAGGTTCCTGGAGAGTTAGCGGAAAACAGCGAGCGCGAGTTCACTCACACTTTGCCCGACGCGGCCGTCTTGACGGGCAGGTGGTGCTCGAGTACCTCGGGAATGTGCTTCAACCCAATCGTGAGCAACTTGTGGTACGCTACGCCGTCAGCAGTGGTGGGGAACAAGAAACGAAGACGTACATTCAGAGCTAGACACAGTGTATTTGAACGCCTTGCCGTCATCGTTGACGTGCGCGGCAGCGCGGAAGGCCAGCACCACCTCCTTCATGGCACGCAGCGACTTCTGGTCCGCCATGGCCGCCTGCCATTTGGTAAGCATGGCCTCGGTGACCTCGTGATCTTCGCTCTTGCGCTTCTTGCTCGGCCGATCGTCATCGGAGAGGTCGAGCGCCAAATCCTCCTCAAAGTCGAGTAGCCCGGCGTCATTGTCCTTAAGGAACTTGTAGAACTCTGGGTCCTTTTCGGCAAGCGCCTCGAGCTGCTGCTTGTGAAGTTCGGGGTCGTCGTCAGAATCAGGGGCGGATTCGTCTGCATCGACGCCTGGGACCTCAGAGTCGGGGGAGTCGTCGCCATCATCGGAATCGGCTGAGGTTGCGTCTTCCTTGGCCGGTGCACGCTTCCTCTTTTTGTTGGCCTTGGGGTTCTCGGGAAGATCGAAGCCGGACTGGAAGAAGTCGTCAACGGTCATGCTCTCGAAGGCCGCGTCGGCTTTGGCGGGCTTGGTTTCGGTGGCTTCATCTTGCTCGGGGCGCTTCGACTTTTTCTTCGCGGCGAGCTGGTTGCGCTGTTTGATTTTGGCAGACTCCTTGCGGCGCTTGAGGGTATCTTTAAGATGATGTTTCTCAAACTTTTTCGTAGACTTGGATTGGGCCATTGCTGGGTGAAGGCGAAGGCTGAAAAATAGTGACAGCAGATTTGAAGCGTCGCGATGCGAAGGTCGATGCAAAGGCTTGCGCTGGGGTCGGACAGAAAACGGCCCGCTGCCAAGCCGACGGAGGTCGCGTGCGGAGGTGACGATCCGATGGGCGCGGGTGGAGATCAACACGGATTGATACCACGATAGCATCTGAAACCACTCCATTACTTCACTACCATTGCCGCAAACCAAGTCACCGTCGCTTTGTGCTGCCGTCATGTATCCCCAGCGGCAGCTCGCGTATGCCCCCACACCCTACTCCATCGCGCCTACCTTCGCGCTCTCATCCACGATCAATCTCGACGAGGTGCGTTGGCTGTCTCGTCTCGCCTCGAGCTGTCTAACGCCACCAGGAAGCAAAGCTCGCCACCAACAACGCCGAGCGCGATCTCTACGAGTCGCTGGGTGAGGTCTACAGCATCATCACGACGCTGGACGCGCTTGAGAAGGCGTACCTCAAAGACTCTGTGGCCGAGGGCCAGTACACGGAGACCTGCAGCCGACTGCTCAAACAGTACAAATCAAACCTGCAGGATGAGAGTGTGGCCAAGGCGTTTGGCGACCTGGAGTCCTTCATGAAGGAGTGGGATGTACGTCACTCACGACGTTACTCACGGCGTCGTTCCACAGCTAACCCTCAAGATGGAGTGCCCCCGCGCCCGTGAGCGCATCCGCGTCGGCATCCCGACTACCGTCGAACAGCCCTCGCACAAGCCCGCCGCCGAGGCCGCCGCCCCGCAGATCATCATGGCAGCCACCGAGAGCTTCATCACACTTCTCGACGCCATACGCATCGGCATGGTGGACAAGGACGTACTGCACCCGCTGCTGGCGGAGCTGATTCAGGCCGTCAACGTGGTCACGGACAAGGAATTTGAGAGCCGCGGCAAGATTGTCCAGTGGTTGATTACACTGAACCGCATGCGCGCGGCCGAGAAGCTCTCGGAGGAGCAGGCACGCGAATTTCAATTCGACATGCAGCAGGCGTACGCGGGCTTCAAGGCATCAGTGGCGGGGTGATTTGGGGATGAATGAGAGAGTGGTAGCGAGTGGTGACAGCAAGAGATTGGTAGCGAGTGGTAGAGCGTGAGACCGGACGCCATAAGACGGTGAGGGTCTTATCGGGCCGAACGCTTGGCGCCTTCTATTTGACCGCCAGCGCCACTTGCATTTTTTTCTACACTTTACGACTACACGAATGCCGCACGCAGTTTCTGAAGAGCCTGGCACTGGGGGAGTTGCACACGGTGGGTGTGACTGCAGGCTACTGACCACTGCTGACCGTGCAGTCTTTGATCTGCCTCAACTGTACACGAAGCCTCCAGCAAAGCAGCTGCTGCAAGCACTATCCCAGCTGTCGCGCGCGCCACCATCATGGACCGACGGTGACGATAAGAGAGACGAGGATGCGACCGGCATCGCGCAATACCTGACCGGCATCGTCGCAAACGGCCTTCGGTGGATCAGCGACGAGGAGCGCGAGGAAGTCTGGGAGCATGCAAGCCGCGCGCTCGCCGCACGGTCTGGCCGCTCCGCCATGTCTGCTATGACGCGTTCGTTCCGTATTCCCGTGCGCGACGGCGCCGTCGACCTCCTCATCCACGAGCCGGCGCTGACTGAAGACAATCTCGGCTTCAAGACGTGGGCGGCGTCATACCTATTGGCGAAGCGACTGCACATCGATGGCATAGTGGTAGAATCGGGGCGGATGTTAGAACTGGGAGCCGGGACGGGTCTGGTGGGCATTGCCGCCGGGGCGGTCTTCGGGGCCGAGGTGGTGCTGTCAGACTTGCCGGAGATTGTGGGGAACCTCGCACAGAACGTTGCGACGAACGCTACGGTGGTAGAGGCACGTGGTGGGTCGGTTTCTGCTGCTGTGCTAGACTGGCGCGACCCCAAGGTGCTGGTGGGGCATGGGGAGGAGCGGGTTGGGCAGACTGAGCTGTTTCCGGTCATCCTCGCGGCCGACTCCATATACACGCCGGAGCATCCTGCGCTGCTTGCCCGCGCCGTTGCGACTTGGCTCGCGCCGACAGCGGGTGCGCGTGTGCTGGTGGAGCTGCCGCTGCGCTTGGGGTTTGAAGCCGAGCGGCTGGCCTTCCGCGAAGAGATGCGCGGCCGCGGGCTGGCGCTGCTTGACGAGGGCGAAGAAGAAGGCCGTGATGACTGGGGAAACGGCGGCGTCGTGACGTGCTGGTACTCAGTGTGGGGTTGGGTTACACTGGTGGAAGACACTAGCAATTGACCCCGCCCGGAGGATCACACTCCGAAGCATCCCTGCAATTGTCCTTCTCGGCCGTGATCCTCTGACTTGATGAGCTTGACGAACTTGATAAGCTTTGACTTGTGTTAAACCTCAATTTCGACTTGACTTTACTCCCAGTTCGCAATGGCACAGAATCTTTCGTTTGTCCTCGAGGAGCCCAACAAGGTCTCGTTCGAAGATCGCCCCGTTCCGGAGCTGCGCAATGAGCATGACGTACTCATCGAGGTCAAGTTCACCGGCATTTGCGGCAGTGATGTAGGTTATTCTCGTTCCCAACCGCATAAGCTCACATTGCAGGTACACTACTGGTCTCACGGCCGCATTGGCGACTTCATCGTAAAGGCGCCTATGGTGCTAGGCCACGAGTCGGCCGGCATCGTGCACTCAGTCGGCAGCGCCGTGCGCTCCCTTAGCCCTGGTGACCGTGTTGCCCTTGAACCGGGCATACCATGCCGCCGCTGCGAACGCTGCAAGGACGGCTACTACAACCTATGTCCGGACATGCGCTTCGCCGCGACGCCCCCGTGCGACGGCACGCTTGCGCGCTTCTACGTCCTGCCGGAGGACTTTTGCGTGCCACTCGCGCCGCATGTCAGTCTGCAGGAGGGCGCACTTGCCGAGCCGACCGCCGTCGCCGTGCACGTGTGTCGCCAGGCGGATGTGCGCCCTGGCTCGTCGGTCCTGATCTTCGGCGCCGGGCCGGTAGGTCTTCTCTGCTGCGCCGTTGCGCGCGCCTTTGGCGCGAGCAAGATCGTGAGCGTGGACATCAATGAGGAACGCCTGCTGTTTGCAAGGGAGTTCGCCGCCACACATATCTTCCGTTCGCGTGGGAGCCCACAGGAGAGCGCGGCCACGCTGGTAGCGGAGTGCGAGCTCGGCCCGGGCGCGGATGTGTGCATAGATGCCAGCGGCGCGGCGCCGTGTATCCAGGCGGGTATTCACGCTCTGCGTACTGGAGGCACGTACTGCCAGGCGGGGATGGTAGGCACTCATTGACTTTATTTGGGGCTCGCTAATGAGTCAGGGTGCTCCGAACATCGATTTCCCCATCATGGCTATGTGCACGAAGGAACTGACGGTCAAGGGGAGCTTCCGCTATGGCAGCGGCGACTACAAGCTCGCGGTCGAGCTGATCAACAGCGGCCGGGTACAGGTCAAGCCGCTGATTACGCGGACCGTGCCGTTCAGCGATGCTGAGGAGGCGTTCAAGGACGTCAAGGCGGGCAAGGGCATCAAGGTGATTATTGAGGGGCCGTAGCGGAATCTAATTGTCCGACGCAATCTATGCATATTGCTTCCATTTTTATTTGTCGACTACAAGAGGCCCTAATCGACTTTTTGGAGCCACATGAAGCTGTCACTCTTTTTCGTGCTGCCCGTCCTGGGCCAACAGTTCAACAATCCGGTCCTATGGCAGGACCTCGCCGACCTCGACGTCCTGCGCGTCAACAACACGTACTACTACTCGGCTTCGACGATGCACTACTCCCCAGGCGCGCCGGTGCTGCGGTCGTACGACTTGGTGAACTGGGAGTTCATCGGACACTCAGTGCCGGTTCTCGATTGGTCGCCGAAGTACGACCTGAGCGGAGGCAACGCATACGTCAAGGGCATATGGGCCTCATTTCTGGGGTACCGCCCACGCAGTGACCTATTCTACTGGGGCGGGTGCATTGAGTTCGCCAAAACGCACATCTACACGGCACCAGCGGCCACGGGGCCGTGGACCCGTCGCTCGACGATTGACAGCTGCTACTATGACGCCGGCTTGCTGGTGGACGACGACGACCGCATGTACGTCGCGTACGGCAACACAAACATCAGCGTCGCGCAGATGTCGCCTGACGGGCTGCGGCAGGTGCGCACGCAGGTGGTGTTCCGGTCGCCAAAGAATGTAGGCACGATCGAGGGTTCGCGCTTCTACAAATACAAGGGGAGCTACTACATTTTCGTCACCAAGCCGCCTGACGCGCAGTACGTGCTCAAGGCAGCGTCTCCGTTTGGGCCGTACACGATGAAGGTGCTGGTCAACCGCATCCCGTCCCCGGTGGCGGGCAGCGGGGCTCCACACCAAGGCGGGCTGGTAACGACGCCGTCTGGTGCGTGGTACTACATGGCCTTCATTGATGCGTACCCCGGCGGCCGCGTGCCGGTCCTCGCGCCGGTCTCATGGGGGGCGGATGGGTTCCCCACCGTGCAAGCGCCGGGCTCGCGCTGGGCAGCATCGTACCCGTACCCCGGGCCGCCGCGGGCCGTGAAGTCCTCCCTTGGGGTGGAAACATTCGAAGCACCGACGCTCGGCCCGGACTGGGAGTGGAACCACAACCCGGACGTCAGTAAATTCGCGCTGGGCAACGGGCTTGTTCTGCGCACCGCGACGCGTACGCTGGATTTGTACGCCGCGCGGAATACGCTGACGCGTCGGATTGTGGGACCGCAGTCGAGCGCGACGATTGAGCTTGACTTTGAGGGGATGCGCGACGGGGATCGCGCAGGGCTGGCGTTGCTCCGGGATTCGAGTGCGTGGATTGGGGTACAGAAGGACGGAGGGGAGGTGCGGGTTGTGGTTGTGCATGGGATCGAGATGGACGACAAGTGGCGCACGGCGAAGATGGGGTCTGAAGTCGAGGCTGTTCCTATTCAAGGCGGGACGGTTTGGCTGAGGCTCGCTGCTGATATTCGCCCCGGTGCAGGGCGTGCGGGCATCTTTTCGTACAGCACTGATGGGCGGAGCTGGCATACGCTCGGCCGTCCGTTTGTGATGAAGACGGCGTGGCAGTTTTTCATGGGGTATCGCTTTGCGGTGTTTAACTTTGCTACCAAGGTGTTAGGTGGTGAGGTCACGGTCAGGCGGTTCGAGCTGAACATGCCATGAAGGCAGTTAAGCAATCAAAGGGTTTTGCGAGACGTGAGTTCAGCGTTAAATGATGCTGATGTGGTCGACCCCCAAGAAAGTTCTGCGGTGTGATGACGGTCGAGAACAAGAAGCCATCAGCTCTCTACGAACGTAGGGGCATCCGCCACCGGTACGTTGCCACTTCCTCTAGAACTGACCCATGCACTTGTCACTGTTCACTGTATGACTGCCACCGTACAATCTTGGTGACCTTTTCATCAGCGTCTCAGATTCTAGTCCTGACAAATAAACGGCAGATACTTGTATTAGGACAGCGTCTCCTCATCGGCTCGCCGATCCTTGGGCCAACTTTGCCTCCTGACCACCGGTCCCCGGGCAACAATGCCAGTTGCTTACATTAATCCTCCGTCAGCTGGTCGAGAATGGCCATTGATGCCCACATTACGACGATACCAAGATTCACAACACACAGCAATGCTACACCGAGCCAAGAGAGTGCCATTGCTCCCGGTCCAACGCTGGCTTTCAGATTGCCATAGCTCAGGCCCTCAATCATGGTAGCTGCTGATACGGCTGCCGTATGCTGCCACAAGGCCGAAACAATACAAAATACCGTCGCAAAGCCTGAGGTAAGCGAGCAAAACTTGATCGCCACTTTGGATGGGAACGGCTTGACGTCGATCTCCTCTCCCGTATCGTCTGTTTCCTGATGCCAGCCGGGGAAAGTGGCGAGGGTGACAACGGCGAAGAACACAAGAACGATAGCCATGAAGCTCCTCGGTCAGCAACGCTTAAGGGAGGCTCTGGCAACTTACATGAATCCCGAGAACAAGACGTCTTTCTGGAATTGGCCCAATATGTCCAGCATCGACAGCGGATCGTCGTTGCCAAATTCGCTAACTAACGTCTGCGCGTCGCCGCCGCATACCCACGCGATCCCTCCTTTCCGCACACATTGACCGAAATAACCGACGCGGGACTGGAGCTGTGCGATCCCCCGCGCTTCTCGGAGCATCGACGACACGTTGGTGGCAGTTTTGGGTGCTGTTCCGTTGGCGTACTCGACGGCGAGAATGTATATGTTGGTCATCGAGGAGTACGACGAACAGCCCGCAAGCGTGATCGCTGTTTGTGAGTACTAATAATCCAGAAGTAGTGACTTACACCATAGCACAATAGCGCCGAGACAAAATAGCATGAGAACATGATGGTAACCCAACCATGGGACGAACCGTTCTAACGGTCAGCGGAAACCCGGCGAAGGGAGTAACATACGAAGGTTGACCGTAAAGCTTATATTCATCGTGAGGGATTGTGAAGTTAAATTCGGAAGGCGGGCACTGCGGGGCACGAAGTTCGCCATACGAGGATGATCCCGTGACAAGGCTTGCAGGAGCTGAGGCCTCGTACGAAGGTGTTTTGAGCCGCGCCATCGGACCCTCACCCCATCACAAGCCATAACTCGCATTACAACTCACCCTCAATGGAATCGCCGCCGGAGCATCCATCCACAGATACTGGCCAAAGTACTCTTCACGACATACCCCTTATAAGCCTGGACCCTGGCTCAGCAATTAGTCTGGCTGCTCGAATCCCGGACCTTGTACCTCCGGATACGAGTCATGTGAGCCGTGGTGTTGAGAGCGTCGTGCATCGCCCCTCCGACGTATTGTCGATGGCGGAGAATTCGAGGCAAACGCCTGATGTGCCCTCAGGCGCGCCGTTGGTTGGTTCGACGTTCCCCGTGGGCTCGGCTGACAGTCGGGCGGCGCGCAGGCTGGACGTCGCGGCCCCGGATCGAAATCACCAGCGTGATGCGATGGATACCACGCATCGGCAAACTGACGAATTTCCAATCTCGGGAACGAGTACTAGTCAACTCGTGGCAATACCCTCTGGAATCCAACTCCGCGACTTCGCCCTGCCCGCCAGCTCTGCTAATAACTCGGAGCCTCCACCTCCTCCCACGGCGCCGAGTACAAGCCATGAGAGCCGCAATGATCCTCAGGGCGTCATACATCCCTACCATAGCTTGTCAGCCTCTCCGGTAGAGCTTTCGACATCGCTCCCCGCTTCCCTCCCCTCGCCAGGCTCAACGCAGGTCATCCGGAATGCAGCCGATGCCCAGAGTAGTGGACCTTTAGGCATACCACCCCGTTCGGCGGAGCCTCCGACTGAAGCCCCCTCGCGCTCGCCCGCGGCTGACCTAATTGTCGGTTCCCTGCCCACATTACTGTTTCGACTAGTTCTAACGTTTAGGATGCATCTGGGCCGCCGCCCCCTCCCAACCTGCCGAACGTACCTAGCACACAAGGCCGGGATGGGGTAGAGGACTCCCAACGTCGCCCTCCCGGCAGAGCATCTCGCCCCGGGAGGTCAGCGAGCGGACTGCCGAATCCGAATCGCTCTGTTGGTTTCCCTCCGCCCTTCTATGATCCCGCTAACAATCAGGCTCGCCATGCGCATGCTATATCCCCGCCTCCAGACTTTGCTTCGGTACTCGGAATGCCTCCTCCGCCTATGGATTTGCCCCTCGGAATGCCTCCCCCACCTCCCCCGCCTCCCCCACCTCCCCCACCTCCCCCGCCTCCTCCGCCCCCCGCCAACCCTGGGGGCCGGAGGGGATCCCGAGCAAATGCGTCAAGAGTCCCGGTGGTCAGTTTTCTGTCCCTTTGCCAGCCCAGCTAAAGATTAGATCACTCGTCCACATAATCCGCTACCGCTGCCGCTGCCCCCGCCACCGCTGCTGCTGCCTTATGATGAAGAACTTCAGCAAACCTCTCGCTGGTGGAAGAATGCGTCCGATGCAGTACCCAAGGCCCCACACCTTGGGATTGTGACAGCTCTCAATTGCCGGCAGAAAAGGACTGGTGCAATCATCTGCTTCGATCGCGAAGGCTCAAACCTGGTGCGACGCCCTGCGAATAATTCAAGGGAATTGCGCGGCGTTCAGACCGCCGCCACTCGACTTGTCATCCTCGAGGACCTCGATCCCGCGAAGATTGAGCTGGTTGGGAATGCGTTCGACGTTATACCTGGTTTCTTTGAGGCCCACCTCCGCGACTCCGGCTACACCCCAGAGCAACCGCCGGAAAATGATCTGTGGACTAAATTCCGGCCCACCTGGCGCCAGTATCACTCTTTCCAGTGGTTGCGACCGCTCCTCCCGGCACCCGGAATGTCTACCCGCACGCACAACAAGATCGTCCGCGAAGAGCTTCCCCACCTGCCCTGTGTCATGGGCTGTCGACATAAGCACCGCGTACGAACCATGAGAAACATATTCCGCAACTTCTTTAGCCTCAGCAGCCACCTGCGGCCGGCTGTATTTCCGCTCGGTTGGGAAGAGCGCATTACTTTGTGGAAGGGGAGCATGGACGACTGCAGTATCGTCGTGATCTGTCTGGATCCGCTCCCGACTATCCAGTATTTTGAAAATGTCAAAGAGGATCTGCCGCACGACGACCTGTTAACGCCGTTTGAGATTGCAACTACCCGCGGCGATGAGAACGCCGAAGGTCCGCCGCTCTCAACCTTGGAGGCAATGGACCAGCTGTTGCCCAACACCGATGTCTCGGTAATTCTCCTACAGACTATAATTGCCGACGTCGCCGGGCTGCGCACCGCCATGAGCATCTCGCTGAACGATATCAACAACCGCATCAGTACCTTGTCGTCGGCGCAACTACAGCAGCACATTCCGCACTGGCGCACGCTGCTGGGACGCTTCCAGTACGAGATGACCATGCTGCAAGAACGGCTGCCGGCGTTTGCGGACTTTTTGAGCGACTTGGGGCAAGTCGACCGTACGGCTCTGAAGGAGTGCCTGAGGCTTGTAAGCGATGTATCCTCTCAGATCGACCGTACCTCTGCATCGCTGCGATCTGAGATCGCTATAGCTGAGAGTCGGCGCAGTATCGAGGAGGCGGAGAGTGTCGCAAAGTTGACCGAGCTGGCCTTTCTGTTCGTCCCGCTAACATTTGCGGCGAGTCTGTTCAGTATGCAGCTGGCGGAAATCCAGTCGCCCGTACCGGTGGCGTACTTTGTTGCGACGTGCATCATCCTGTTAGCGGTTGCCTACCTGGTGCGGCTCGGGTCACGAAGCGCCATTTTGCTGGAGTGGAAGCGGCAGTGCTTTGTGGCGATACGCGAGCACAACGACATTTCGGAAGCGGACGCGGTGTCGACGCGGCAGTTTGCGAGTTGGTTGCTTTACAGCAGCAGCACGCTGGTTTACGATGTGATGGGGCACCTCATGCCGTTCCTGGCCTTCGGCGTGAGCTGCGCAGCGGTGGCATCACCGCTCGTGCTGCTCTGGCGGCGCGGTTTTGATACCGGCTTTACGGTCGTGCTGACAATAGTCATTGCGCCGATGGATCTTTTGCTGCTGTGGTTTGTCTTTTTTCGGCTGCTTGAATTTCGGCGCATTGGGCTCGAGGCGTGGCGGTACGTCGTACCGGTGCGGGTGGTGACCCTCTCGACCTCGGCATCGTCGGCATCGTTGTCATCGGCTTAGCGTGCGCTGGCTGATGACGGGGATGGTTACGGCTAGAGGGTAATGCATCGAGGATCTGGTAAATAATGGCGGCGCGCGAGCAGCCTGATGCTAGCGAGAGACAGTGCTGAGACTTAGGCGGAGTGAATGCGGGCGGGCGTGCAGCGTTTTGCTTGGGAGGCCATAGACCAAGGGGACCCAGAGCTCGGCTGAAAAGTGATGAGCGCCCCTACTAATAGTCTCTGCTTCTTGTTCGGCAGAGATGTCATCACAATGCGGTTGCAACTTGATTGAGAAACGCTCGTCATGTTCTTCCCAGCCCTTGGCCCAAGGACCTTCTCGGACCTCGACCTCACGACAAACTTAAGGTCAGATGCAGATATCCTCTGTAGGCATCAATGGAAAGGTGTGAGTACAACGGCTTTCAATTTGGCATGCGCTGTGGACTTGTGAACTCATGGCCATCAAGCGAATAATTGACTTCACTGTCCTCTACAGCTGAGCTCCCCCATCTGTGCCGGTCAGTAAGGATACTGAAAGCGCGCAGCGGACAGAGCTCACCAATTACGACCAGTGCTCCGTTGGCATAGTCTGCGCGAATGGTGTACAGGTACGCCTCAGCAATGTCCTCCGGCAGGCCCACAAACCCAACGCTGAGATTCTTGCCACCTTGTTCAAAGAGTTGCTCCTGCTCGACCTGGGACTTGCCCAGCTTGTCCCACAGCTCCGTCTTAACGAGGCCAGGCACGACGGTGTTGACGCGGATCTTCTTGTCAGCGAGCTCGGAGGCAAGGCCTTTGGTCAGTGTGAGCAGGCCGCCGTTCAGCGCTCCGCCGATTGCAGCGCCCTTGCCCGGACGGAACGCCGCCGCCCCGGAAGTCAGCGTCAGCGAGCCGCCCGCCTTGACGATGTCATACTTGGCAAGCACTACCCTAGCCGTTAGCAAACGTTCGTTAGTTGCCGGCAGCTTACCTTTGCCCGTCAGCACACTGCCCCAGAACTTGACTCCAAAGAGGTGCTTCGCCTCGTCTAGGTCTGCGTCGGCCAGGCCGCCCCGGATGATTTTGTCCACGCCGGAAAAGACGAGATGGTCGAGCGGCGCGAGTGACTGGAGCAACTTCGTGAAGCCATCTTCGTCGCGCACGTCGCCGACCTTGCCCTCTGCATTGGCGCCGAGACGCCTTACGGCATCGGCCACGCGGTCGCTCGACGACGAGATGACCGTTACGAGGGCACCGGCATCGAGGAGAGCCTGCGCAGCGCCGAAGCCGATCCTGCGACGTTAGATTAGGAGATCGAGGCGGCTGTGACGTACCCGGAGGTGCCTCCGATAACCACAATTTTCTTGCCCACGAGCTTGTTAGCGTACTTTGTCATTGTTGATTCGGCGATGGTTCACATTGCGCACGAGCCCATATATCGTTTACTAGCTGACAAATGATGCGCGATGTCGCCATATGGCGAGAGTCCAGCACTGTATTACCAATTCCCGGATGCCGATATCGGTGGGTGATAGCGCAATTGATCATTGATAGTGTTAAAATGAAGTGTGAACATGACTGAGTTGCTTAATTGACTAGCAGTGGGAAGTGAGCTGACTATTGATAAAAGGAGATGTGTAGTCAATGGAAACATCACAGCATCACAAGTTAGACCGAAGGTGTCATGGGAAGGATACCATTTCTCCCAAGTCAAATCGCCACATGCCCTGTGCTGGTCACGTGACCTGGTAAGCTTGATGCCTGATCCCTGCAATTCCAGCCCGGCTGGACTAACAGGGGTGAGGACTTGGCGCTGGCTGTGCGCTAGCACCCTCAGCTCCCCCACACTCCACATTCACACGCGAAACCCTTACATAGTTCTTCAAGCTTTCAATGAATGTTATTCCACAGCCAATGCTGTGCAACCAGGGATTTGTGCGCCCCTGACAGAAGGTCTGTTCATGAACAAGTTGCTTAATTGTCAAAGAGGTGGGGATCCCGAGTCTACTTGTACTCGAGCCCTGTGGCTGAACCTGGGTAAGGCTGAACAGAGCCACCGCTTTCCAACAGGTACCGCTTATGGCCTGGGGCGCGTTAGCTCCGGTGTCACCTGCCACTCGGTGAACACGGCCGAGTTCTGGGGCCGGGGCGAGTCACAGCGCGAACCGATCCACGCGCACCTCAGCAATCACAAACGCGGCGCCGTTATCGCGGCTTACCGGCATTGCGGCAGCGAATCTCGCGGCAGCGGTGATAGTGACGCAATAGCACACAGAGCGAGCCGATGTACGGGCAGCGGACTCCGGAATTCGGCCCGGCACAAAACAACACGTTCATCGCCGGCTTCAACCAGCCGAGCTTGCCTCAACGTACGTTGTCACTTGTCAGCGAGGCAATCACCCTTAGACACAACGCGGAGTCTTCGATTGCCGTTTCAACTGTTACATACGAGACGCCCCCAAGACCTCAGCCTCCCAACGACCGCAGCTAAAGCCCCTTCACAACCGCTCCAGGCGGCACCGAGCCCGGCGCGAGACCCGTCATATTCGGGTTCGGCCCCCACCCCAAACGCTGCTTATTCACCCGGAGCGCGAACGCGTCATGCGCGAGGATATCCTCCATCATCGCCTCGAGGTACTTCAGATCCAGCGCCGCTTCGCCCGTCGGACTCTGCAGCCCGCTCCCCGGCTGCGGCGGCAGCACCGGCCCCGCGTCCTGCGGCACGTACACCGCCGGCCCCGAGATCGGGTACGGCGACACGTTGCGCGACATGTCAAAGTACAGCCCCGGCTCCTGCTTGAAGGGCCGGTAGGCGCCAAGGAAGCGGACCCCGGGCGGCGACGCAGCCCCGCTGCCCGAGATGCGCGGGTTGAAGCATTGGATGTAGTGCTGGGTTGTCAGCGACGTCCTCAAGGCTAGAGCCGTACCTGTGGCCCCAGGATCTTGTCCTCTTTCATGTGCTATAGGTTATCCTCGGTCACGTAGTACAGCGCGATGAGCTCGAGGCGGAGGATGTAGGTCACCGGCGCAATGTCATGCGGAGTTACCGTGGTGGTGACGTTCCCGTCGTCCATCATCTCGTCTACGGCCCACCGGCCATCCGCCGCCAGCCCCCGCTCCGAGATCTTGAACCAGGACAGCGCGTTGAGGTCCACCTTCTCGACCGGCCCCGTGTATCGCGCCAGGTAGTTCACGATGGGGCCCTTGTGGCTCGCAAACCAGGGACTTCACAGGAAGCGTACCGTGCTGCCCGCGCGGGCGGGGGCGATCAGCGCCGGGGCGCGCGGGTCGGCGTTGCAAGCCATCGCCGGGGAGGTCTGGGTCGACGACGGCGAAGCGCCGCGAGGTGCGCTGGTTGTAGGTAATGGCGATGGGCGGGCTGGGGAAGCGGTCGTCGCGCTCACTGGAGGGTTAGATGGGAGGCGGTATTGCGGGCGGCTTACGGTGAGTAGCCCCAGTACCTGGGTCGTTAGCGATGCGGCGTGGGCGGGGAGACGTACAGTTGACCGTCGACGGCGACATGGCGCACAGAGCCGTGTGTAAAGGCGCTCATTGCGAGGCCGACAGATAATGTCAGGGCCCAGCTAGGTTCACGGGTGGAATTCGATTGGCACGGTCAAACAAACAATACTTCTATGAAGAATCTATGTGAAGTGGAGGTGGTGGTCTGGGCGTCGAGACCCTTGGTCACGTGACCAGGAATGGTCTGTGGTTCCTGGAGGACGAGTGACCAGTGTTGGCAAGCATTAGTCTTACCTCCTTGTTATGGGAGTTGTCCCAACTAGGTTGGGCTCGTCCCATGACAGATAACTAAATTGGGAGCAGCATTTTGCCGTGGGAATGGGTGAGTGCGGAAGGCATT